>VDFB02032507.1:0-60412 GCA_007258455.2 Sequoia sempervirens | reverse complement strand
GGTAAATTCTATATATCATGCTCCAAACAAATTACAAATTTTTTCTACTTTGAGAGAGTAATATAAAAGGCACAACTTCAGAAAACCACAAGAAGAACCCCCCTTTACAAAGAGGAAAAAAATCCATATATACTAAAAGTGTCGGCCCCTACCCTAGGGCTTACAAAAATGAATCGGTTGTTGAACACGTCGGCCTTCAGATCTTTTGGAATAGAGTTAATTCTGCATTCAATGTGCATCCTCGTGTCCATGTTGATGAAGGATCGCTCTAGGAATGACCTCTAGATCTTTTGGAATAATTGCATTAACCTTTGGCCTCTGTGTCCACCCTCAAACTTCCATCAGAGCCACCTTGAATGTTTCTGAGTGTTATCATAAATGTTTCTCCACTCCTGCCAGTCGACGTCCCCAGCTGTCCTTGCGATCTCCTCCTCTTTGTTCTCCTCCTGTTCTAGACCCTTCTGTAGTTGACTCTCCTTGAGAAGCAACATCAGGTTTATCCTTCTTAGATCCTTACAGACGAACACCACTGTCCACCAAATGATTCATCACTTTGATCACAAGGTAGATCCATCTCGCATACAGTCTGTTGATCCTCCTCACACCGATCAAACTGTCACGGCTTGCCTATAGCTTCCTTCAATTGGTTGAACAGATGCCACTTAGGCTTTCCAGGTAATCAAAGGCTACTCAAATAGAATCACATGTCGATGAGACACCTGTTGTGTCTCCCTAATGCAATTATACTCTACAGTAGCATCGACATAGCATACAACTGTTGGTGAGACCTCATATCGAATGCAAAAGTTATATCGATATCATAAAAAACCATTGGTAAGACTACCGCTATCGTCTAGACATCATGGTGGGCAGCAGGAGTTATATTGATATCCCTTTTCAATGGCAAGTCCATCGCTATCGGCAAGACTCTCTCAGTTGGCAAGATATCGTAGTGAAGCCACAAGACCTTCGGCGAGACATACCATCATCAGCGATATATCATGCCAAGCTCAACTTCCTTCGGTTAGACCATTTTATTTTGAGGAGACTCCATCCAGTCGGCCAGATGTTATACCGATATCATCCCATGTGCGAGACTCTCCCCGGTTGGCAAGATGTTACAGTGAAGCCAAAACACTTCCCTAGAGTCCCCCTAATGCAACAATCTTATGAACAACCTTTGGTGAGACCACCAGTCATTAGCAAGACATCATACCAAACACCTACATGTTGGGCTCAACCCTTATGGGAGCCACATTTAATCCATGTGCCGAATTTAAAACATAATTTCCCCTGATTGAGCTCGTAGGTGAAAATTGGGTAACATTTATGGCGACCTTAGTTGGATGTTTGCTTGCTAAACATGAAAACCAGTAGCCTAAACTTGTCCATTGGGCATGGATTCATTAGGAAAAACTCAGAGGTTGACTTAAAACATCAGCTTTGTACATGGCTCAAACGCATTTGTAACTTATTAGAACACTTGAAAACCTATTGAAAACAAGAAAGCTGTAGAAAGGAAACTATCTAACAGTGTTGGAACAACACTTAGGGAATTGAAAAATTGCAACTAAACCTACCCTACACTAACCAGTAAGAAATTGGTCAAACAAAACCATTCACAGGATGACTGAAATAGCTGCCCCTTCTTCTCAATATGCAATAATTATCATGCATGATGGCAGTTAAAAGAGGATGATGCTCTGAGAAATGTTTAATAAATTGATGTAGCAATTTATGAAAAAGATAAAGAGACTCACTATCCTCTTTAAATAGATCATATGTAATGTTATTCAAGGGATGATAAGTGAATTGAACATACTATTTTTTAACTTCCAGTGCATCTTGGACACCATTTTCTATTGTACCTTCATGTGTGGGTGCATGATTGGTCCTTGGTGTTGTATTGGACTTCATCTAGGCTAGGTATCTGATTGGAAAACCTTTGGTAAGGGAAAATATTGAGCATTCCTTGCTGATCACTTGCTCATGGACTACCACTTTATCATCTTGTTGGCTAGAAAGGTCAAGTCCTTATGGTAAACATGGTGGAAAAGTAGTAACCTTCTCAGCATGTTCATGCTTTCTCAAATGAGCACTCATTTCTTCAATGGAGAATAATGAAATAACTTCCTCCAACACACCTTCAATCAATATATCAGCTTATGGCTCCTTTATATACCAGAATGGAAGTTGCTTATAATTCTTATCATTACTGGAAGAATTACATTCCGATTCAGGCCTGTCTTTTTCAACGAAAGAAGGCAATAATTCTAGTGGTGATGAAATCTCAAGTTCTTCTGCACAATAGAATGGAAGCTCCTCTAACCAATCATGATCTTGTAAAATAGGATTATGAGGCCCCTCCTGTTGTTTCAGAAACTCTACAAGCTATTTCTTCAGATCATCATGACTATCAATTACTTCTAGCTGGTCTGCCTCTTTCTCATCCAATGTTGAACAAAACTGCTCAATGATATCTATGCATATCTCTTCATAAAAATCCATGTTAGCCTTCTCTTCAAGTGTTGTTGGTGTGAACAGACCCACAAATTCTTCATCATGTTGGAAGAATGAAGGCAACTTCCTATTCAAAACTAAAATTTGATCCTCTCCAATAGATACTTCCGCTTTGTCTTCCTATTGTTCTCCCAAGTCCAAGGCTCCAGTATCTTGTTGATAACCATTTTCCAGCAATTCACCACACTGTCTGATGTCCTCTTGCTGTTCAATCCTTTGCTGCTATAATTAAAAACACTTTATAGCTAGATGTAAAGGATTTAACTTTTTAATCTTTTCCCATAGGAGTAAGCTGTCTAGATCAATGGGCTGCTCTTCCTTTGTTTTCTTTTCAACAGAAAACTCATTCTATTCAAAACTTGGAACACTGAACTGCAGAAAGTGAAGCCCTTCCTCAAAGAAAGGATTTGGAAAGGTAGCAGCTAACTAGGGCATTTGAGAAAGTTGTTCTCCAAGAGAGTTAGATTGACTTTGTTCAAATTCTTGTACTAAATAGGATCCTCTTTGTGTCTCAACCTCCTGCTGATGAGTATAAACTTGATAAGCAAGCTCTTCTTGCTACTTATTGACCTCCTGCTAAATTTCAATTTCCTCAAACTTCTTTTGGAAATATAAAGACATATTCTCCAAACTCATATTATCAGAATTTTGAGACTCATAAGAAAAATTGCTTTGCTGGTAATATTCTATGAAATCAGCAGCATAACTACTTTGATATGGCAGATTAGAAGGTATATAGATAGTATTTTCGTGAAATGGTCAATGGTAAGACATATTACCATGAAATCAACACTTAGCCTACTGAAACTAGTTACTTTGGGCATGGAGTCACCAGATATGCTAATTTTGACCTCTTAAGGTCTGAAAATTGTTGATTACATATCAAAATTAGCAATAAGATGTATCTTCTTTCAGTTGTCTGATTCGATAGTCCCACCGGGCGTGCCAAAATTGTTATCTACTGAAATTGCACCCTATTGAACTTGATGTTCAACACCTCAGTGTAACATGGGAAGACCTCTAAAGTTGTGGGTTTCTTGTAGATAGAGGTCAACCTCTGGAGAAGGCCAGCTTCCTATGGTGTCACCTATCACCTAAACTACTGATTTTGTAAGGTAAAGGGAGAAGGAGTGCATGAAAATGAAAATTAAATCCTATGGTGATACACCAAATTAACAAGAGCAATGAGACACTTAGGTTACACTTGAATACTGATGATGGATATGGGATTGCACAACAAGTTTCTATAGATTATGTGTAAGTGTTTCACAAACAGGTTTGACATGCACACACTTTTAAGAAGGAAAAACAATTTTTTACAAATTAAAAGTTCATGTGCAATTCAGTAAAACACAATTTGTAACCTACATAAAACTAATTTTGCAAAGAAAGGAATGCTAACATGAGACAAAGCTATATAGAAAGATTTCATGAAGTAGCTTGATCAATCACCTGAAAATGCACAATATTTTGCATGAACCAGAAGGAAAATTGAACCATCAATGGTAACCAAGGTAAATTCTATATATCATGCTCCAAACGAGTTACAAAAGTTTGCTACTCTGAGAGAGGACTACAAAAGTCACAACTTCAAAAAAGCATAAGAAGAACCACCCTTTACAAAGAGACAAAAATGCCATATATACTAAAAGTGTCGGCCCCTGCCCTAGGGCTTACAAAAATGAATCGGTTGCTGAACATGTCGGCCTTCAGATCTTTTGGAATAAAGTTAATGTTACATTCAATGTGCATCCTCATGTCCATGTTGGTGAAGGATCACTCCAGGAATGACCTCCAGATCTTTTGGAATAATTGCATTCACCTCTGGCCTCTGTGTACACCCTCAAACTTCCATCAGAGTTGCCTTGAATTTTTTTGAGTGTTATCATAAATGTTGCTCCACTCCTGCCAATCGACATCCCTAGCTGTCCTTGCGGTCTCCTCCTCTCTGTTCTCCTCTTGTTCTAGACCCTTCCATAGTTGACTCTCCTCGAGAAGCAACATCAAGTTTATCCTGCTTAGATCCTTACAAATGAACACCACTATCCACTGAATGATTCATCACTTTGATCACAGGGTAGATCCATCCCACATACAGTCTGTTGATCCTCCTCACACCAGTCAAACTGCCATGGCTCACCTGTAGCTTCCTCTGATTGGTTGAACAGATGCCACTTAGGCTTTCCAAGCGGTCAAAGGCTACTCAAATAGAATTGCATGTCAGTGAGACACTTGCTATGTCTCCCCGATGCAATTATAATCTATAGCAGCATCAACATAGCATACAACTATCAGTGACATCTCATATCGAATGCAAAATTTATATTGATATCACAAAAAACCATCAGCAAGACTACTGCTATCAACCAGACATCATGGCAGGCAGCAAGAGTTATATCGATATCCCTTTTCATTGGCAAGTCCATCGCTATCGGCAAGATTCTCTCAGTCGGCAAGATATCCTAGCGAAGCCACAAGACCTTCGGTGAGACATACCATCATCGGCGAGATATCATGTCGAGCTCAACTTCCTTCGGTGAGACCATTTTATTTCAGGGAGACTCCATCCGGTCGGCCAGACATTATACCGATATCATTCCATGTCGACGAGACTCTCCCCAGTTGGCAAGACGTTACAGTGAAGCCAAAACACTTCCCCAGAGTCCCCCCGATGCAAAAATCTTATGAACAACCTTTAGTGAGACCACCATTCATCGGCAAGACATCATACCAAACACCTACATGCTGGGCTCAACACTTATGGGAGCCACATTTAATCCACGTGCCGAATTTAAAACATAATTTCCCCTAATTGAGCTCGTGGGTGAAAATTGGGTAACAGGAAGGAGAGAGGAGACACAAGAAGCAGAGCAACTTGGAGATACAAGAATCAAAATTTGATGAGGGATACAAAGCCTGAAACCACACAGACACAATAATAGATACCAACATAGAAGATGCAAGATAGAAGATAACCCACTTTCAATTATTTTTAGAAAATGAATTTACATATTCAGATCTTACATGCTACAGCCTCATGGGCTTGATTCATTACAACAACAACAAAAAAAATTCTGAAAGAAAAACTATTATTCAGAGTCACAATTTGCACTAATGGAACCACCTTCTACAACTCCCTCATATCCCTTTTTATTTTACCCAATAACCACCCTAGAATGTTCTAGAAAGTGCAAATTTCTCTTTTGTTTTGGTGCCAAAATTCCCTACATTTGATTTCTGGCCTAGGAAGAAATTTTAATGAAATTCACTTTTTAGAGGGTCAAATTTGTAGGGCCATAACTTTTGATCTGGGTATCTGATTTGCTATTATTACATATCGTTGGAAAGCTCTCAACAATATCTATAGCACACCAACAGACCATAGGTCAGTTTTTTTGACTTTTTGACCTATTTTTGGGCCTCTAAAGTCTTCATATATGAATTTGAAGCTGCATTAGAGTAATTTCCCAAGACAAAAAACTTTAATTTTTCCCAAACATTGCAAGGTATTGAGGTGATTCTTTCGTGACCAAATTTTTTTTTTAGCTCTAATCCTTTGGGTAATTTTTGAGGTCCATAAGTGCCCATTTAGGTTGACTTACTAAAAATAGTAAGTGACCCTTTTTCACTATTTTTGATGTCTCACTATCTTACACCCCTTAAGTTCCATCATGGAACTCAAAACAACAAAAGAAAATAAGGATTTTTTTTTTTGGGTGATGCAAGATTTCCCTACATCGTTGGATGCTCCTACATCAGACACCCAGGGTAATTTGAAAAATGACCTTGTCATTTCCCAGGAATTAGAGGGAAACCAAGATAGTTAACCTTAGCCTCAGACAACCATGATGAATCTTCAATAGGCCTTCCTCTCCATTTCACCAAGTACTCTGCATATTTCCTATTTCTTGTGCTTCTACCCACATGGCTATCTAAGATTTCTTATATATCCTTCTCTAAAGTAGGTGCTGGAATTTTCCACTATTATTTTATTGGTCCCTCCTTTATATCATCTTCATGATACTCTGTCAAATCAAAAATGTTGAACATAGGAGAAATATTTATTCCACTAGGCAACTCTACCTCATAAGTATTTCCTAAATCATGCTTCTTCAAAATCTTGCATGGTCCAAAAATTTTCATCTTTAACTTGTATGTACTAACTGGAAACCTTTGCTTTCGCAAATGAACCATGACTTCATCTCCTACCTAGAACTCCTTATACCTCCTTTTTTGATCTGCTTGAGCCTTATATTGTGAGTTCATCTTATTGATATGTTTCTTCACATCTTCGTGCAAATTCTTCAAGTGCTCAGCAAAATATCTTGTCTCAACACTACTCTTTTCCCCCTTGTCCATCTTCCTCAGTTTAGAAGCAATCCTTGGACTACCTCGATACACAATCTGCAATGGTGATTTACTAGTGCTCCTGTTGATAGAATTATTATAAGAAATTTTTTCCTATGGTATAATAAAATCCCATCCCTTAGGCTTATCTCCTACTAAGCATCTTAGCAGGTTACCCAAACTCCTATTCACCACCTTTATTTGTCCATTAGTCTGGGGATGGTGTGCAAAACTAAACTTCAAATCTATCTTCAATTTCTTTGATAATGTCCTCTAGAAATAACCAAAAAATTCAATATCTTTGTTTGAAACTACACTCTTTGGTAGACCATGTGGTCTCACCACCTCTCTGAAAACTAACTCTGCAATATGAACAACATCACTAGTCTTATGACATGGAATAAAAAGTGCCATCTTTGAAAATCTATCCACCAACACAAATATGGAATCATTCCCTCTCTATGTCCTTGGCAAGCGAAGAACAAAATACATGCTAATATCCTCCCATGGCCTCTCAGGTATAGGTATTGGCTGATACAATCCAATATTATGACTTGTTTCTTTCGCCATCTGACATACTCTGTAGCTTTGTACAAACTTCTTCACATCTTTTTGTAACTGTGGCCATTAATGATTCTCATTAACAAGGGCAATGGTCTTATCTCAACCAAAATTTCCAGCCAATCCCCCACTATGCTTCTCCTTGATTAGATTCTCTCTCATAGAACTCCTTGGAATGCACAACTGGCTTCCTCTAAACAACATCCCATCTTGGATTAAGAAATCCAACCACCCCATCCTATCCAATGTAATAGGTTCCAAACAAGCCTTCCAAGCTTTATTAAAGTTTGGATCTTCTAGATACAAACTCTTGAGCTCGTTGAACCCAACAACCACTATATTCATCTCTATCAACAAATTTTTCCTTCTACTTAAGGCATCTACAAATCTATTCGACTTTCCACTCCTTTGCTTCAAAACAAAAGTATAGCTCTGCAAAAACTCAACCCATTTTTAAATGCCTTTGTTTTAACTTTACTTGGCTATTGAGATAGTGCAAAGCCTGATGATCAGTATATAAAACAAATTCTTTTGGAAACAAATAGTGTCTCCATTTCTTCAAATTTTGAATTATAGCATAAAACTCTTGATCATAGACAAAATATTTCTTCTTAGCATCATTTAAATTCTCACTAAAATAAGCAGTGGGCTTACCTTCTTGACTCAAAATAGCTCCTATGGAAGTGCCACTAGCATCACAATCTACCTGAAAAACCTTATCGAAATCTAGAAGTGCAAAAACATGTTGCTCAATAACTTTCTTCTTCAACATGTCAAAAATTTTGGTTGCTCCTATAGTCCACTTAAACTCTTTTCTATCCCCTCTCATTGCTTTAGTTATAGGTGCACAAATACTACTAAAATTCTTAATAAACTTTTTGTAAAAGTTTACTAGACCATGAAATGATTTTACCTCTGTAGCACTCCTTGGAGTAGGCCATTCAATGATAGCTCTCACCTTCTCTGGATCCATTTTGAGACCCTTTGTTGAGACAATAAATCCCAGATACACCAACTCTCTCTTCACAAAACTACATATCTTCAAATTAATCAACAACTTCTCCTCTTTTAGCTTCTCGAAAACTCTTTGAATATGCATCAAGTGCTCCTCCAATGTCTTACTGAAAATCAAAATATCATCCAAGTAAAAAATAACAAATTTTCCTAAAAATTCTTTCAATACCTCATTCATAAGTTGTATAAATGTGCTCAATGCATTTGTTAGCCCAAAAGGGATGACTAACCACTCGTACAAGCCCTCCTTGATTTTGAAGGTTGTGTTTCATTCATCTTCTTCTCTAATCCAAATATAATGATTTCCACTCTTCAGATCTATCTTTGTGAAGTACTCAGCTCCACTCAAACAATCCATAATGTCATCCATTCTTGGCAAGGGAAATCTATATTTGATAGTGATCTTATTGATGGATCTAGAGTCTGTACACATCCTCCATTCCACATCCTACTTTGGTGCTAGTACTGTAGGTACTGCACATGGACTTAAACTCTCCCTAATCAATCCTTTTCACAGCAACTCTTGCACTTGTCTATTCAACTCTTCACTCTCTGCTAGAGTCATAAGATGAGCTGCCTTATTTGGAAAACTAGCTCCAAGAATTAGGTCCATCTGATGACTAATATTTCATACTGGAGGAAAACCTTTAGGTACATTATCAAAAATAATAGTTTGAAACTCATTCAACAAATCTAAAACCTCTATAGGCACCTCAATATTATCTTCTTTATCATCTCTAGGAATCAATGAAAAACACATATGCTAATGCTTCATACCTTCTAGGAACTTTCTTCTGTCAACCAAAAAAATTCTTACATTACTGCATACCTTTTCCCTTGCCTCTTTCAAGGGATTCAAATTATGATGAACTCCATCCTTTGTCAAAGAATAGGTGTTGGAATGTCCATCATGTACTGCTCATCGATCAAACTGCCATGGTTTTCCTAACAACATATGACAAACATTTGTAGGCATTGTTGGTTATCCAAATCAACAAATGCAATGAGTTCTAAAGAATAGCCACTTTCTTATGTTTAGATTCAAAGATGGATTTGGCCAACTAACGAGATTCAATCAAAGACTAAAATCCCCTACACTTCTAGCTCTGTAGGACCAAGGTGGATTTCCCTTCACAATTCCTAAAGACTTCAATTGTGTTTTGATGTTACATTTTATAGCAGATAATTCCCAATGAAAATATACTAAGGAAAGCATTGACAACTTCAAATTTGGCTATATTTTTGGTATCTCGACACTCACTCAGCAATTGGGAAACAAAACTCAACACCAAACTCAAACCAAATAGCAGGAATTAAAATGATTTTGATTTAATAATTTTTTTATGAAATGCATTTAGTAGAATAACAGATCAGTGCCTAATTCTAGGCCACAAAGTCAAATACAAGATTATAAAGACAACCTCATCAATAAAAAAACTTCAACTAGTGGATTTAAAATTTCTAATACTTTGCACTAACAAATCCATTTGGGTTATCATCCAAATTCTACTTATAGATCCACCCTGCACACCTAAAATCACAATTATCTGCTCAAAGTAATCTAACTATTTCTTTGAAATAGAACCATGAACAAATAACACAATCTCAGGGAAATTGAGATGAAAAACTCAAACATCTTTGATGTATTGAATTTATATGATTAAATGTGTACAAATCTAGAGACAATTTGATGAAATTCATACTCTATTTGCATAAACTGATTGACATTTACTCATGAAATCAGCTATTACAATTTGCATTATCCACCCATGACTTAGACTCAACATTTTTCTATCTACCCAGCCCATCTACTAAAATTCATAACCCTTAACAATGAGAAAAGAAGAGAATAAGAAGAAACAAAAGAAGCCCTAAGATTAATTTGATGATGACACTTGGAAACTTCCCATCTTCAATCTGGAATATGGAATCTTCATTTGTTTTCCCTCTCTATTTGCAACAAAAAACTCTCATGAAAAACTTTCACCATTTTTACCCTACAGTTGAAAAATAGCTCCTCTAGTGAAAATGCTTTTACTCTGCCTTTACTTACTATAACTACACTTTACCTTCATTCTCCAACAAAGAAAATAGTTCCTCACTTTATCCCCAAAATACTTACTTTGCATATTTTACTTAAAATATTTACCCCTCAGGTAAAACATTTCACTTAGACTTTTACCATGTTCATTTCCCACAAAACATGTTACAAGGTGAAAGCTATACAAAAATACTCACTAGGAAATATAAAAATATTACCCCTACCTCTAAACGTTCACAGGACCACCAATATTTTAATTTCTAAATGTTTTTCTTTTAACTGACGGGGATTTTTAAAAAAATTATCAGGCCACTAAAATAAAATACTTGTTCCTTCATACTCACCATATACTGAATATTATAAACAATTTACTGACACATTAATTTTATTCACATGGTCCATCTTGAAACTCACTTGCGCATATTGCACATCACTTGATGGAGTGGAAGAATGGAAAACAAGCCAGCAATGGGCAAGACCATCTCGCCATCGCTGGTACACTAAAGAAATGGATTTGGAAACCTACGATAGGCAATGGCAGTAAAAAATGCCCTAGTTTCTTCCATGTTCTATTGCTCCTCACAGGTCGAACCATTAACTCCCTCTAACTAGTGCATACACATTTGCTTGAAAATTTTTGAGGCCTTTTCAAAAAATCCATTTTGTGCATTAGTTGTGATCATGGCATTTTTTCTTGATCTTTGTCGCCCCTTCAGTTGATATTATTTCCTCAAACAATTTTGACACATTTTTCCTATGAGCACATACTGGAATGTTTCCCACAACAGCTTCTTGAAATTGTGCAATATTTCTACTACAATACCAAATGGACACTCATTCATCGAACACAATGGCTGCTCATTTGACAACAAATTTCAAATCAATAATTGGTGAGTGTCGTGTCGCCTCTGAACCAATCAAAGCAAGAATTAAACTTGCTTGTCCTCCAAAACATTTGAAGATGCATTTTATGTTTTCCCTAAATGCCTCTTTATATTTGCACAATATTTAAAATATTCAAAATATTTTGAATATTAACATTTGAAATTTTAGAAAAATTGTGAATTCTAATTATGCCTATGGCCTAGTTGAAGGAAATTCACTACACACAAATTGGGACAGCTAGAGCCATAAATTTTTGCATGTGATCATAATTAATTATTTAGAGAAAACCCATTTCCTCAAATTTTTCCCAGTCCTTAGAATTCAAGTACCTCCTTTGTAAACTGGCCTCGAAGACGTGTCCGCTGCAATAGAAGTACATTAAAATAATGTATCAAATGACTTCCATTTTTTATGAAAATAGAGTTGTAGAAGTTATAGAACAAAATAAGAAATGGGTTGTCATTAGAATTGCAAAATTTGACACTTTTTGGAACACTATTTTTGGCCTTGTCGCGATCAGAAAATGATTAAATAACCCATCAGAACTTATCCTAGGAGCCTGAAAATGAGTAGGAATGTATAAATTTGACCCAAGAATGGAATACAAAAGATGGTTCAAAAAAATAGATCCCGAGGTGAAAGATATTAATCGACAAAGTTGCTCAATTGGACATTTCTGCAACTGCACCTATTTAGAACCAATTAGGGCTCACCAAATCACCACTTTGAAAAAATATCAAACCATCTTCTTGGAGGATGCAAATGGAAAAAAAATATCATTTAGGTACACTTATTATGTGTGCAAAATGTATTTGCTTCAATCATCATTCTTCACAAGATATTAGGCGTCAAAGTTTACCACCTTGAAACATTATCAGAAATGCAGATGCAAAAATTGAACAAACTGCATTTGATTTTAATCTCGAAAAAATAGAAAATCAGATCCTAAGACTTTGAAACCTAATAGGGGAGCATATGAATGTGGGGATAATTTAGGGCTCCAATCCATTTTTCATGACAATCATCCATTTGTGAAATATAAGCTCGAACGAGAGGCCACTTCGCAGAGCTGAAAGTTCTCAAACAACAAAATAGTGCCAAAACCCTCCATTTTTTCCTTTCAAAACACTGTCAAAACTCATCATAGGGGTTTGAAAAATGACATAATTTTTCACATATGTCACATGAGTGAGCCACCAAGGGGTTTTGCATGAAAATCAACTGACTTCGAATTATGACCTTCCAAAGTAGGTCACTTAGGCAGATTTTTCAGGTTCACTTATAAGAGTGCAAAGGAAAAATTTTCAACATAGGCACTTCAAATTTGCAAAAATTTGAAGGTGCCACCAAATATTGGTAATTTCCATAGGCATAATATCACACAATACCTCATCATGGTAATTTACAATCTTGAATTTTACCAGACATTGTTCATTTACCAAAGCTTTATGGTCCTTCTGCAGCCAAGCAATCCAGTATGGATTTGGATGCCTTCTTCTCTCCAACCGCAACTTACTAACCATCTCTTCTAAAACAAGGTTATCAATACTACCTCCATCAATAATAATATTACAAACCTTACCTTCACACTTACATCTAGTGCAAAAAAAATTCTTCCTTTGAGTTGATTCTTTCTCCTCATTTAGTAAGGCTCCTAGTAACAAGAAATTCTCCTCTTTCTCCATCCTCAGAATGTGAAGACTCGACATCTTCATCTACATGTGCAACTCATGCATTACCCTCACGTCTTCTATTTTTCTTTCCTTGATGTTGAGGACACTCATAGGCTCTATGTCCTTCTCTACACTGGAAACAACTTCCATGAAAGCCTCCTCTTCCTGGTCCTCGTCTAGATCTCCTTCTTCCTCTTTGGTCTCCATTATTTGTATCTCCTTTCTAGATCTAGCTACTACTAGATCCTTCGCCCTTCTTTTGATTTTCATTTTGAACTCCATATGACCGACCACTAGTCTTTCCACCTCAACCTCCACCTCTCTATTTTCTTTCAAACCTTTTGTTTAGTCACTCTTCAAACTTTAGGGAAAACTAATAAGAATCTTCAATGGTGGTCATCCTTACTAGTGCCAATTCTTCATGTATGCTAGGTTTCAACCCATTAATATATCAAGAAAATTTCTCTTTATTCACCTTAGAATTTCCTATTCGAATCAAAACCTTATGAAATTCCTCTATGTATTCCTTCATCCTCCTTGTTCCTTGTCTCAAGCTCTACATTTTCTTGAGCAACTCTAGTTCATAATCAACTGGAATAAATTGCTTCTTCATTTTTGACACCATTCTATCCCATCTAGAAATTTTAACTTTTCCTTGTCTTCCCCTTCCAAGTTGGATCTCTTTCCGCCATATACCTGCATGGCCTTTCATTTTTTTCTTTGAAAACTTCACCCAGTGAGGGTCTTCAATCTCCTCAAACTTGAAAAATTCCTCCATGTCATTGATCCAATCGATCAATTCTTTAGGTTTCAAGCTTCTAGTGAAAGTTGAAACCTCCATTTTGGGTCTCTTTCCAATACTTGATATTGCTCTCAGCAATCTAACTTCTCTTGGATCCATTTGATCCTCTTCTTCCTCTTTCATTTCCTCTTCAATTTCATCTTCTCTAGCATCTCTTTCCTGATGTACATCTCTCCTTCAAACCTCATCTTGCAAGGCCTCTAATTACCTTCTCAGGGCTCTAATTTCATCTCTAGAAGGATCTCTTCCTCCACCACCTCTGCCTCTACCCCTACCACGCTGAGCAATTCTTTGAGGCATCTTGATATCAACCCAAAATCATAGGTCCTGTTGCTATTGCCTCATGTTTGGTGCTCTGTTATAGACTCAAGAACTCCTCCTTTGATACCACTTGATGAGGGATACACTGCCTGAAACCACACAAACACAATAATAGATACCAACACAGAAGATGCGAAACAAAAGATAACCTGATTTCAATTATTTTTAGAAAATGAATTTACATATTCAAATCTTACATGCTACAGCCTCATGGGATTGATTCATTACAATAAAAAAAATCAACTCCAAAAGAAAAACTATTATTTAGAACCACAATCTACACTAATGGAGCCACCTTCTACAAATCCCTCATATCCATTTTTATTTTACCCAATAATCACCCTAGGATGTTCTAGAAAGTGCAAATTTCCCTTTTGTTTTGGCGCCAAATGTCCCGCTGTTTGATTTCTGGCCTAGGAAGAAATTTTAATGAAATTCACTTTTTAGAGGGTCAACTTCACAGGGGCATAACTTTTGATTTGGGTGTCCAATTTGCTATTATTTCATATCGTTGGAAAGATCTCGATGAGCTCTACAACCCAAAAATCCACCATAGGTCAGTTCTTTGACTTTTTGACCTATTTCAGGGCCTCTAAAGTCTTCATATCTAAAGTTAAAGCTGCTTGGAAAAATTTCCTGGGACAAAAACTTTAATTTCTCCCAAACTATGCAAGGTATTGAGGTGATTCTTTCGCAACTGAATTTGTTTTTCAGCTTTTCTCCTTTGGGTAAATTGTCAGATCCATACAATCTCATTTAGGTTGACTTACTAAAAATAGTAAGTGACCATTTTTCACTATTTTTGATACCTGACTGTCTTGCACCCCTTAAGTGCCATCATGGAACTCAAAACAACAAAAGAAAATAAGGAAATTTTTTTTTTTTTTGGGTGATGCAAAATTTCCCTACACCACTGGATGCTCCTGCATTAGAATCAGAAGAACAAGGATCCAAGTAAGTATGATCCTACCTTTGATAAAAATACCAGTTATATTCTGCATAGTCAAGATAGTTCTGATTTTTCTCAAGAAGAATATGCTTTGTTAAATGAAGAAGAGGGATTAACTACCTCACTGATAAGACCTACTAACTCTCAGAGAAGAGAAAGGAAAACAAGAAATACATACTAGGATGGGGTTGACCCTTCTCAAGAACTTTTAGATCAAAATCCACCCCTTGGAAATTTTGTAATACTACAATTGTAGGGTGAGCCTGTTGCTATGAAAAGCCACACCTTTTCTTTTGAAAACATAGTTAACCACCACAATACTACTGAAGTCCTCACTCAAAACCATACCTCAAATGATATAGTCCAAATTGAGGAAGAAATCCTAAATGATAGCAAGGACATGTTGTTTGAAATAGAGAGATTGAAACAAGAAAAGGCTAGAGAAGAAATGATAAAGAAAAGAGATGAAGTAAGGAAAGAGATTGATAATTTGAGAGTTGCACAAACTATTACTAGTTCTCTTATACCTACACCTCAAACTCAAGTTGGGACTAGTAGTTAGATAAGTAAATTCCTCTAAGTACTTCCCATGTGAGTACATGGACTAATCCTCAACCAAGCACTACTTCACAAAATGTAACTAGTGATGCCTATACAAGAAATACTTCATTCAAAGGTGCAAGCCCTTCTAATTCCAAAATTAATCTAGTAATGAGTTCTATGCTCATGAGTTCTAATGTTTCAGTGGGCCCTCAGATAAGTCCCACAAAAGTTCAGGATTTTCAACCTAATACAAATGTTGGAAGTGTGTCCCAACCACCATTTGTGGGACAAAATATAGAGGTTAGAAGTTTTATACCAAGCTCTCAAGGATAGTTTTAGGGTGGTCCTCAAGTCTAGGGGAGTGTTCCACCTTATGCGGGAAACCAATAAGTTCCCATACCACAACAACCATATATATAACAAAATGTTCCTCACAGCCAGGGAGGTTATCAACACTTTAGGGGAGGTAATGTTCCTGGAAGAAGACCCCTACAGATGGATGCATATAGACAACTAGATTTTGGGGGAATCATTGGATTCTTGAATCAAGTTCCCAATGAAGTAAGGTAGTTCCTTTCTAAGTTCTCTGGAAGTTATGCCATTATAGGTGAGGAACACTTGGGTGTTTTCATGAACTTATTAAGATATTTTGTAGTGGAGAATGAAGATGTGATTATGAAGCTATTCATGTAGTCTCTAACTATTGATGCAAGAGAGTGGTATAGAAGCCTTCTAGAGGCTACTGTTGGATCTTGGGAAGAATTCCAAAGGGGTTTCAAAGAGCAGTATGGTGACAAAAAAAACCCAAGATTCATGTTGAATGAATTCAATAACATTGCTAAGGGTCAAAATGAAATGGTATCAAAATTTAATATTAGATTCCAAAAGAATATGTCTAGGCTCCCAACACATATAATACTAAATGAATATGTTTGTTTGGTTACATATCTCAATTCCTTTGATTCTAAAATGGGTTACCATCTCAGAGACAAGAATCCTCAGACCTTAAGAGATGCATACAAGATTACAATCCATATTGAAAACAATAGAAGAGCTTTAGGTAAAATAGGAAGGAGAGATGTAAAACTTCTTAGGAACTCTAAGGGGAACCTAAATGAAAAGAGTGATGATAAGGGAAAAATGGATAAAATGATGACTACCATTGAGGAGTTGACCTACAAGGTAACAAGAAATGATAGAGGTTTATCTCATAATAAGCTGACTTATGAAGGACAAGAAAGAAGGCCTAAGCTTTTAGATCAGCCATATAATACCAACTGGCATAATGGTAGGCCTATTTAAAAAAATCAAAGAAATGTGCAGAACAATGAGACTCTCGATCCTTTGAAAAGAAGTAATACAAAATTTGTGGATGATGCTCCTTGGTGTGACCCTTGTCAGTTGCCACATTCTTCTTTGTAGTGTAGGGCTTCTCAATCCTTGGAGGATAACCATGAATCATAGAATGATTGTGATGATTCACAAAGGGAGGATCATGGGGACAACATTTTGTTTGGATTGGATACAGATGATGATGAGGAAGGAGGCTTATATGAGGATATTCGCATCAGAAGGTAGGAGGCTCATTCTTATCATCAATAAGTATTTTTTGATAATGAAAATGATGGTACTGCTAGGCTGAATAATTTAGAATCAAGAGAAAATGTGAGGCTAAGGAGGCCTTTAGATGAAGAAATCAGGTTGTTAACTGATAATGCTATTGCAGAGGCTAGAAGTTCTTACAATTTGAGGAACGAGACAGTCAAGAAAGACCAAGGTAATGCGGACAACCTCTTCATAAAAGAAGGAGATGGTGATGCAAAGGGGAAGAATTATACAAATAATAGAAACATCAAAGGAAAGGAGGTTAAGGATCCTAAAAATCAAGCTGAGGCCTCTTTTGCTAAAGATAATTTTAAAAGGGAAAAGGATGATCAAGGGAACAAAGGAACTACTGTGGTTCAAAAAAATAAATTTGAATCCAAGAAAACAAAAGAGAAAGAAAAGGATGTATCAAGCTTTGATATTCCAAAATACAATGATGTTGACATGAATCATATCTTATCACAAATCAAAGTAGCAGAGCCTTTGTTAGAAATGATGAGAATAGAGGAACACAAGGAAAAGGCATTAACCCTTATTGCAAGTGCATCTGCTAATAGTGATAAGGAAGAGATGAATTTCCTTGGTGAAAGGGAAAAGGAAGGGGTGAAGGATATTGAACCTGAAATAATTCATATTGAGTTGCCTAAAGTATTCATAGGCACCACTTTAAATTCTAACCCTAGCCGTATAGACCCATTTTATGTAACCTTGCAAGTGAATGACAAGTTGATCAGAAATTGCATAATAGATTCTAGTGCTTCCACCAATATCATGCCTTTGGCAATCATGAAGGAGCTTTGGTTGCATGCAAGTCATACATATGGTAAGTTTTTTTATATGGATTCAAGGGAGGTCCCTATGGTTGGAGTTGTGAATGAGGTTCCTTTCAATTTGGTTGCCTTTCCTGAGAAGAATTACGTTATGAGTGTAACTATTGTTGATATTCCTACTCAGCATGGAATGCTCCTATCAAGGGGGTGGGCAGCAGTAGTTGGGGCAAGTATGAAGTTGGACCTTTCTTATGCTACCATACCTATGAATGGTAGGGATGTCATGCTAGTCAGGGAGAAGAGAGATCAACATATAATTGAGGATATTTATCCACATGAGGATGTGCATTTTTTTGACATAGATATGGACAACTTTAAAGTTGTTGATGCAGAACCTGTGACGGTCAAGGATGCACAAATAATTGAAGAGATAAAGTAGGAGGTTCAATCAAATGGTCTTTGGGCCATGAAATTTGATGGAGCCTACTCAAAAGAACAATTCAGAGTAGGGGTGATTCTCATGTCACCAAGAAGTAAGTCTTATAGATACTCATTTCCACTCATATTTGAATGTACAAATAATGTTGTTGAGTGTGAGGCTTTATTCCTTAGGCTTAAATTTGTTGTTAAGTGTGGAATTAAAATTCTTAGAGTCTTAGGCGATTTTGAATTAGTTGTTTCCCAAATAAGAGAAAAATATGAGTCTAGAAATAAAAGGTTAAAGCAATATGGGAATGTTGTTTGGGACTACATTGAAATGTTTGAAGCATTTTCCATTGAATGGGTGCCTTGCCAATATTGCTTTGAGACCGGATGATATTACCTTTGGTATATCAAAGGTTGAGACTCAGACGAGGCCTTCTATTCCAAATAACATGCAAATTTGGTTGATATTCAATGATGATAAGGACTTGTTGAAGTTCTTACATTGTGTGGATGAGTATTACAATTAGGAAATTTATTTCCAAAATTTTGTGGAGAAAGTGGATGGAAAGGATACCATTCTTGGTAAGGAGGTTATTCAACTTAGGACCAATAAAATATCAAAAGGATTGGTAGCCCTAGAGATATTTTTGATAACTCAGAAAAATGCAATAGGAAGGAAAATTTTGTACAAGATGAAGACCTTGAGGAAATCAATTTGGGGACAGAGAATGCACCCAAGAAGGTGCATATTGGTAAGAGGCTCAACTCTAATGTTAGAGCTATGTTGATCACTCTGCTAAGGAAATATAATCATGTATTTGCATGGTCATATGATGACTTAAAGGCTTATAGAGAAGATTTATTCCAACATGAGATTCCTTTAAAACCAGGTGAAAAACCTTTGAGGTAGAAGCAAAGGCCAATAAATCCTAAATTGGCACATACGATGTAGTAGGAGCTCATGAAGCTCAGAGATGGTGGAATCATAAAGCCTATCAGACATTCCACTTGGGTATCAAACTTGGTACCAGTAAGAAAAAAAGAATGGAGATATAAGATTATGTGTTGAATTAAAAAATTTGAATATATCTTCATTGAAAGATAACTACTCATTGCCTAACATGGAAGAAATGTTACATAAGGTTACTGGTTGTGAGCTTTTATCTATGATGGATGGGTTTTCTAGCTACAATTAGGTAAAGGTAAAGGAGTCTAAGTAATATAATATTGCTTTTACTACACATGGGGAACATACATCTATATTAGAATGCCTTTTGGCCTAACAAATGATGGAGCTACATTTTAGAGGGCAATAGATGTTTCCTTTTTATATTTCATGGATGTTTTCATGGCTATATATCAGGATGACCTCACAACATATTCCAAGAAGGGGGAGGATCATTGCATGCACCTAGAAAAGATATTCATAAGAGCTTTGGAATATGGTATTTTATTAAACCCTAATAAATGCACATTTGAGGTTATTGAAGGAAAATTGTTGGGGCATATAGTTTCAAAAGATGGGATAAGAATTAATCCATAAAGAGTTGCAACAATTGATAGAATCCCAATTCCTAAGTCAGTGAAGGGGATCAAGTCATTCTTCGACCAGATTAATTTTGTCAGAATATTTGTTACAAACTTTGTTGAAACTACAAAATCCATCTCAAAAATATTGCAAAAGAAAGAAATAGTTGAGTGGGGTGATGAGCCTATTAAAGCATTCAATAACATCAAGAAGGCTATCAAAGAGGCACCAGTGCTCAAATCACCTGATTTTACTAAACCTTTCCAGTTTTTTTCTTTTGCATCGTTCCATGCTATTGCTACTATCCTACTACAGAAAAATGATGAAGGGTATGAACAACCCATTGCTTTCTTTAGCAGATCACTTCAGGTAGTAGAATTGAAGTATGATATCATGGAAAAATAGGCCTATGCCTTAGTGAAGGAAGTGAAGAATTTTAGACCCTAGTTGGTGGGTGCTAAGATAGTGGCTTATGTACCTTGTGATGTAGTCAAAGATATTTTTACTCAATAGGAGGTTATAGGATGAAGGTGTAGGTGGATCAACAAAATTCAAGAATTCAATATTGACATTCAGATTACTACATTGGTTAGAGGATAGGGTTTAGCCAAGTTGATGGATGAATCAAACCTAGAAGTCAATCAGATAAATCAACTCAGTGAAGATGTTCACACGAAGGAGTGCATGGTCCAAGAATTCATTTGGTATAAAGATGTTTTACATTATCTAAGATATATGCCTTGCCCTGATCACATGACTGATAATTAGAAAAGGACCCTAAAGCTACAAGCAATCAAATATGTTATGACTGAGGGTTGCTTATATTGGAGAGACATGGCTGGTGTCATGTTGAGGTGTGTTGATGAAAAATAGGCAGAGAAGATTCTTGAAGAAATGCATGGTGGAGTTTGCGAAGGCCACTACACAGCCAAAACAATTGCCCATAATATCCTAAGATTTGGGTATTGGTGGTCATCTCTCTTTTCTGATACACATAAAATGGTGACGAAATGTGATGCTTGCCAAAGGTTTTCTATTAAGTTGAATTTTTCTAGTGCTTTTCCCC
Organism: Sequoia sempervirens; assembly: GCA_007258455.2. Lineage (NCBI taxonomy): Eukaryota > Viridiplantae > Streptophyta > Pinopsida > Cupressales > Cupressaceae > Sequoia > Sequoia sempervirens. The sequence continues at coordinate 39,361 of VDFB02032507.1, read as the reverse complement.
TTAGAACATAAAATTTTGAGGCTCCTTTTTAGCAGTGAGGCATAGATTTTATTGGTGAATTCAATGAAAAATCTAGTGGTGGTCACAGTTGGATATTGGTTGCCATAGACTACTTCACCAAGTGGGTGGAGGCAATTCCTACAAGGAGGGAAACTAGTAAGGTTGTCATTAATTTCATTATGGACAATATATTGATCATATTTGGTACCCCTACAAAGTTAATTATGGACAATGCTATGTGTTTCAAATATGAAGAATTCACTGATTTTTGCAGAAGTTATGGAATTTCCATGTCATATTCCTCCCCTTATCACCTACAGGGAAATGGACAAGCTAAGTCTAGTAACAAAAGCCTCATGAAGATCATGAAGAGAGTCATGGAGATAAACAAGAAGGCCTGGGATTCAAAGTTAAAATTAGCTCTATGGGCTAATAAGACTACCATAAAGAAGGCCACAAAAAGATCTCCTTATGAACTAGTGTATGGACTAGATCCAAGAATACCAATGAACAACTTCTTACCAGTCTATAATTCATCTAGGAATATGAAGATATTGATGATAGCATGAGTAATAGGATTAATCAGCTAACAAAATTGGATGAATCAAGAAGGGTAGTGCAAGATAGTAATTTGAAAAGGAAATTGCAAGTCAAGTACCTTTTTGAAAAGAAGGGTATGGAGAAAAAGTTTGTTGCAGGATATTTTGTATTAATTTAGAATGCAAGAAGTCAAGACAAAGGAAAACATGGTAAATTTGAGGCCCTTTGGATTGGCCCTTATGATGTTTGGGGTAATTATGGTGAAGATTCTTATTGTTTGCAAAATCAAAATGGTTAAATTTTGGAATTGTCATTGTAAGGATAATTCCTCAAACCCTAATTTTCATAAGTAAGACATATCCATGCACATTTGTATCATAGTTTCCTATTTTTTTTGTTGTTTTAAGTTTTAGTGGTCTGCTCTCCTAGAAATAACTTAATTCTCACCTTCTTTGTCAAGCAGACATCCCCAATTGGAACCACTAGTGGTATTTATAAGATCCATGGTCATTTCCATAAATTTTTCCTCCCGAGCCTTTAAGTTTCCTCTATTTTGTTTGACTAGGGTTCAAAATTTGCATAAAATGCTTAAAACCTTATATCATAAAACCCTAAGCCCTTGGCGTGCACTTTTATTCTAAATTGATGTTGACCACTTGTGCAAGGTTCCTAGTCATTCAAGTTAAAACTTATGTCTAGGCAGTCATGTGTTCACCAACCCCTTTACCTTGTCTTTTCGGTCACCACCACATTTAAAATATTTAATCTTTCCCTAAGTCATGGGCCTAAATTATTTCTCATCCCCCTAAGTCCTTTTTAACTAAGGTGGCCCCCTTTTAAGTCATGACTTATATGCATGTGTGTATTAACTCCTTAAGTGTGTAGGTGGGCCCTTGATCAAATGAAAAATGATAAAGTAAAATTGTTGAATGCATCTCAACTGGTCCCCGCTAGCCTCGCAGGAATAAAATATTGTTTTCTAAAAAGAAGTGGGGTGTGCAAGATTTTTTCATGTGGCATGTATGTGGCATGGGTCCTATGGTCTTCAAGCCTGGTGACAGCGGTGGGCTCCTGGATAAATGATCCCTATTTGGTGGCGTGGTTGCATCTTAACCACTCTTCGCACCCCCCACTCGATCTTAATATCTATCAAAATATTTTAGTGGAATGACCAGGCTGGTGAAGCATGTCTCTAGTGGGACCTAGGTTGGAGGATGGGTGATGTAGTAGGTGTTGAGGTGTAGCCAGGTGGCACTGCCTGATTGTGCAATTGGTTCACTCACATCATCCCAAGCCCAAATGTGCAGTAAGGTGACCCCTTTGTTGATCGCCCTACCATCGTAGTATACAAAAAATGCATATCATGGTAGAGGGAGGCTAGCATCACTGGCCCCCATACATATCGAGTCCTCCTAAACAACATCACGTGCCAAGCTAGGCCCCATCCTAGTCTGAATCCTCTGCTCTTTCAATCTGGAGCAACCAAGCCTGAGACGATCGTGACAATAATTAATCTGAAAGTGGGCACCCAACCTCTGTACATCTTGAGGTCAATCTAGGAAGTGACTATAATTATGTCCTCCAGGTCCATCACCTCATGTCATGCATTGTAGCTAGCATTAGAGTCGTATATCATGCACTCACTATCTATCGACAAACACAATATCCATCATACATCCTCTAGCATCATTGTCGCTTCACTGGTAGGTAAGTGGAATGAAGAGGTCTCATTGTGCCATCTCTTGCACAACGTTGTCATCATCTCCAAATGTGTCTGAACGACGAGCATATAAGCAACATACCATAAGCCAATCACTCCCAAGTGCTCCTGTCACAACTTAGATAAATCACCAAGTCTAAAAAAAATTGCGGGTCGGTGCTCATGGGACATCAAAGGTGGGATAGCCTCCTATACCCATGAAGTGCACGACATCAAAATTAAAAAAAATTGGCTAAATTTGGAATTTTCATCCCCAAAATAACAATAGCATCATTATTTACGATAGCATTGCTATAGTTCAACTTTAAAATTGTGACACCCGAGACATTTAAAATGCAAATCGCAAGTCACGTCACACAACACATATGCATCACGATTTAATTTTGGAAAAAACCTAACCCTAATTTTCAATCAAAAGAAGCATCACTAAACACATATGCATCACGATTTACAATTTGAAACCCTAATTCTAAATTGTGAACTACATCACAATTCACATATGTGTTACTAAAATTCAAATTAGCATCTCGAATTCTCAAAATAGCATCACTCTACAATGACGTGGCCAAAGTTTAAATTTTAAAATGCATTAAATGCACCAAAAAGTTAAATTTTAAATCAAGTTTTGAATCACATACTAGTGGTCCTACGCCTGGAAGCCTCTGGTACTCTCGAACCCGGTCAAAAATGTGTCATGGGAGCACTCATTCTACCATTTCATCAGAGGGTTAGAGCTCAAAAAGCAAGAAATCCCGAAGGTGTGAATACACAAATGAATTGAAAGTGACCCTTCCTCACTTATTTATGCTTGCAAATTAGGGTTTTTGCCCTAATTTAACCATCAAGCTAGGATTTTTCATCATTTTCACCAATTTTTCCAAACTAAACCTTATTTTGCATCATTTTTTGTGTTTTTGGCATGTTTTCTGCATCACAGAGCCTTTTCAGACTCCTTGGGCAGCATTTTAACCTTTGTTGAGAAATCAACCCAAAATTCAAAATTTTCGCCTAATTTCTTGAGGGGGCAAGGAACCAGCTTATTACTTTTGTTGGGGCAACAATAGGGCATCTAAAAATTAGAATTTTTTTATTTTTTGGTTTAATTAATAGTTTTTCATCTAAAAAATATCAGTCTTTGAACTGAAGCAATAGGTACCTCGCTTCAAAGAGGGAAAAAATATAGACACTGAAAAATGTCATGAATGATATCATACACTCAAATTAGGTATACTGACATTATTTCATCTTGAAACCCATCATCTTTTAGCTTAATTAATTAAATTATCCTAGCTATTTAATTAATTATATCATTTGCATCTATTAACCTAATTAATTTAATCAGGTTAATTCACCCCTTTTCATGCTAATACTTCATCATGTTAAATTAAATAAATCAAACTATTTAATTTAATGCCCTAAATATTCTTATTTAATTAAATAACCCTAAGGTATTTAATTAAATATCATTCCACCTTTCCCCCTTTCATTAAATCATTTTATTTAATGAATATCATCTAATTGAACTAATTCCCCTAATTATATAATTAATATTGTTTAATTATCAATTAAATCTAATTCCCCCCACTTGCAAGCAAATATTCCTCCTTTGCACATTCCTCCAAATAGAATATTCCAAAGAATATTCTCTCTCTTCACTCATTTGAAAAAGGGGAATATTCCTTTTTCTCAACAAACTTACTTAGCTTCTTGAGCAAGTTAACTTGTGACCTCTTGTGCAAGTTAACTTATGACCTCTTGGATAAGTTGAAAGTGTGTTTTTTTGAAGGAATGTGAACCCTTGATTAAATCTCATCTTGCATTCTCATCCATTGATGAGAATACATGATCCATTCCTCCAATTTCTTCCTTCCTTGACCATTGATTAGCTTTTTCAATCTCAAACCTTCATTTATCATTCACTTTCCTATAAATAGGTCACTATTTGGAGACAAATGGATCCATCTTTTTTAGAGAAAACTCATGTTGTTGAAATCACTCACACTCACACTCACTTTTAGCATTTTCTTAATATCATTTTAGCTTAATTACTTGCATTAATTAGCATAGCTTCCATTAATGACTTTCATGGTAATTTAGATCCATACATGTAGCTTGTTTATTAATTAGGGTTTCCATGTTTTAGCTTAGAATCTATTTAGATTATCTTTTCATTTGCACATATCAATAATCTTGATCTAAATTATGTTAAAATAGCTTGCATCATGTTAGTCTAGTTTAAATCATGTTTCCATACACATCTCACAACCATTCCATCAGTTTTCTTCAATAAAACTAAATGGAACAAGCTCATTGATCCACGGGATTGGGAAAGGGTCATCATTCCACATCAATGTGATACCACTCCCACAACGAGATAAGTTTCAAATGGAATATAGGTAGGATTTACAAATAAGTGAAAAAAAAACTTTCGACGGTCTTGTAGAGATAAGAGAAGTGATGATTGCTAGAAAAAATATCTAAACTCCTATATCACCTAAGGAAAAAAGGGAGTACTTCAGAGTTTCAAGAAAGCAATCTTAAAACTTCCAAATAAATTTTCCTACCTAAAGGTGATCCTACAACATCTAATCCCCCTTTGAATCCCATGGAAGAATCAACAAGGGAGCTAGCAACCATTAGAGTGTCATATGATAATCAAGATGAATGGTTTAAAAATTTAGTCCCTTACAATGATTATGTCAATCAGATGTAGATCATGATGGTTGTAAGGGGTTAGAAACATCACAAAGATTCTATTGGAAGGGAAATTAAGAGAAAAATTAATAAAATATTGGCCCCTACCATTAATTTAATAGACAAAATCTCAGCTAGAGCCTAGTTACAAAAGTTGGAGACTTGTTTCACACTCAGTCTCATGAAGGAGAAATATGTCATACAATATGCAACTTTGTGTCTTGAGCAATCTGCTTATGATTGGTGGTACCATGGTATTCCCAATCAAGGCCATAGCTAGGTTAAGTATATTGGTGATTTCATTCAAAGTTCAATAGATAGAATTGAGCTCAAGGATGAAGAGGAGTATTTCAAGGAGTTGTCTAGTTTGAAGTGGACACATTCTATTAATTAGTATGTTGAGAAAGTTCAAAATATTGTTGTTATAGTGCTTGATAAGTTAGAAAAGAGGATCATATACCCCTTCCTTGAGGGTCTTGAAGAACCTATTAATGTTTTAGTTAAGGAATTCTCACCAACCACCTTGCAAGAACCAATCAAGAGGAGCTTACAACTTGAAGTTTTCATGCCCAAGAAAGCAAGTTTTCATCAATCCAAACCACCAAATATATGGTAACATAAAGGGAATTTTCAAAAAAAAAATCCTTCAATCCCTCCACCAAAGACTATGCCAAACAAAACTATTACAAATGTGGATGAAGTGACAAAATCTAAATTTCGAAGGAAAAACTTTATTTTTCTTATAGAGAATCATGGGCACCAGGACATAGATGTCTTCAAAAAGGACAACTGCATTTTATTGAGGTGGTTTTATATTCAAATTCAAATGATAATGAGTACTTCCATGATACCAAAGAGGAAGTAGATTCAAAGGAAGAAAGATAAAATATGAATGGAATTACCATAGCAGCACTATCTAGAGCACCTAGATACCATCCTTTCAAAGTTCAAGGAGTTATAGTTGGTCAAAGGAAAATTGTCCTCATCGATAGTGGTACAACCCACAACTTCATAAATTATGGTTATGTATCCAAAAAAAGATTAAAGATAGAAGGTTTCTGTTGGAGCCTAAAATTTCATGCAAATTTATGCAAATTTTAGTTTCCCATATGTAAAAATTTGATTTTGGCACTCATAAGTAAAGTTGAAAAACCTGCATATGTGGCTCATTTTGAAAAATAATTACTTTGGATTTGTTCATTTTTATGCCAAACCACTTTGCAGACATGTTTGTCTAACATATGAGAGTATGCACGCTAGTTTTCAGCTTCATCCGATCAGTTTTGACAAAGTTTCAAGGGCCAAGTTTAAGGGTTTTTGAGAAAATCTGCTGTCAGTACAGTGAAAAATCTGTTAAAATGGTCAAATTCGAGGGTGAATATTAAGCAAATGGATGATGATACTGACAAACTGATTGGTGCCTTCAATTCTCTACACCAAAGCCTGCCTCCATGCCAATTTTTAGGTCTCCAGAGCATCATTTGATATTTTTGCAAAGCCAAAACCAAGTAAATTTTACACAGTTTGGAAACTGCATTTCTAGAACAGCTACAACATGGTCAACTTTGGTGTTTGATATTTCATGAACGGAGATGGTTGGTGAAAAACCCTCTTGCACACATATTCACCATGCCTAAATGAGTTAATATCAAAATTTATAGCTTCTCAAGATCACATTTGATATTTTTACAAAAGGGGTAAATGGAGGGTTATAATTGAGCTTTACAGTGGTAATTTTCAGAAAATGTTGAGTAAGCAACTTTGGAAATTTATAGTTTGCAATTCCAAAAAATTCATGCCAAACCATTTGATGAGAATAATCTCCTATCACAACTCAACATGTATATGAATTTTCATGGTCGTCGGAGGCGTTCTGGTATGTTTTTTAATTGTTTTGCTATTGCCCCAAGCTAGATTTGGCGCTCCAAAAAAGTTGCAAATTTTGAAATTCTAAGGATGACCCAGTTGGTTTTTTGGCCTCAAATATCTCCAATTTCAAATTCATTGAATTCTAAGGTCATTTGGTGCATTAATTTAAAATTTCATTTTTCTCACTACATGCTCCGACAAGGTAAGTTTACAAAGGAAGTACTTTGATTTGGCACGCTGTTCAAAATCCGTCAGAAACCCACTTCCAAAATAATTGATCACAGTCCCTTGCAAGTTTTTGTGGCTCCAAGATGCTCCATGTGCCCGCGGTGAAATTAATTTATTTGCTCTCTAGTCGAAATTGAAAAATTCTTTCTTAAGTTCTAAATTTCAAATGACATATATTTTAAAAACATTAGGTATGTTTTAAAATGAATATGGATGTTTTCAAAACCCTAAATATTTCAGTGTTTTATAAATTTTAAACTTTGTAAAATATTTGGAAAATAAATAAGCAATGAAGAAATTTCTCGACAAGAGAAGGGAGGTCAGAGTAAGTTTTCTCGAATGAATGTCACCCGGATGAAAATATTATTTTGAGGAATATAAACTTCATGTTTTTACTAAGGGGTTATAAGGTAAACAATTATTTTACCCACAAAAGCATATTGGGTAAAATTTATAAAATATTTGCACGGGTAGTTGAGATATTTTCACCAACTGGATATACAATAGTTGAGATATATAATACTGGAATATTTTTTACCAACGGAATTACAAGAGTGAATAAATTATTATCACAAGAAGGGTGTATTTTATTGGGTAAAAACTACTAACGGAGATTTAAAGTAATACTCACGGTGTGATTATTTTAATAAATAAAGTTGCAATCTTGATTTTTCACAGTGTGATTATTTTAATAAATAAAGTTGCAATCTTGATTTTTTACTAAGAGGTTATTCAAAGTACAAATGTTTTTACTAAGGAGTAAAAAATTCTCTAGGGAGTTAAAATCATTTGAAGAATCATGGAGGGGGTAATTATTTTACCCAAGGATTATTTTATTAAATTGAATCGGCCAGAGATTTTCGAGCAAAAGTATTAGTGAAGATTGTTAAGATCTCAAAAGTATTGCGAAATGATGATTATTATTCACGAAGACACAAGGATGATGATTATTATTCATGAAAGGTTGTAACCCTAAAATAATGTATATATGTCAAATGAAATCAAAAGAAAAAGATGAGATTTAGGAGAAATAAGTAGGTTAGGTTGTTGCTGAAATAAATATCATGTTGTACATTGTAAAACATTTTAAAATTATATAATGGAGAAGAACATATTTATCTGGTGATCCAATTATGGTGCCAATTGTTTGTGGAATTTATTGAAAACATTATCTGGTTGTCTCCAAGGTTGTCATTTCTTGATTATTTAAATTGAGATATCAAAGATATTTTTCAATTTATCAAAGCACATTTGCTGCTCTTGTGTGGTTCAATTAACTGGTTCCTACAAGACAGGATTAAATCCTTTTGATTAATCACAATAATTTGGAAAAGGACATTTGGATCATTAAGAAGAATTTGATAATTATACTCTTGCCACAAGTCACAAGTGCCAAGCAATTTGAATTATAGCCATTAAGCAAGTCACCCATTATACAAATCTTGACTCCATTAGCCCAATAGAAGTAGGCACTGGTCACACCTTTCATATTTTAGAATTTCATAAAATCTTATTAAAACATCCATATCTCAATTTCAATACTAGGAGTAGGAATAGTTAGCAAGCTTTCATCTATTACATTTTGTGTCATTGTAATAGATCCATCAAATCAATCAAGTCATACAACTTTAAGTCTACTTCATTCATATAGGTACACCTGCCTAGGTCTAGCAGCACCTGAAGAGAAGAAGTTCTAAACCATTTGGCCTTGTCTGTTACCCTAAAACATATCAAGAGGTTGGCAACCTCTTGAGGCTTTCTGCCTGCGTTTTTGAGAGCTAACAAATTGGCGACTCTGCTAGGGACAAACATCAGAAAATTCGGTTCTAGCCTTTCCATGAAAAGAGTCAATATAAATTTCACATTTTGAAAGAGGTGATTCCGCTGGGGAAAATCAAAAATAATTTTAAAAGAAACATTTTCCTACTTTCAGAAAATTAGGTGGCGACTCTGGTAAAAACCTGATGAAGAATTCATAGACAATTTGTGTATGGAACAAAAGAATATTTTGAAAGGCAACAGTTGATAAGAATTAAAGAATGGAAATGGAAAACACTACAAGTGGAGAGAGAAACACTGCAATTGAAGAAAGAAAAATTACAATTGAACCAACAACTAATACAATTAAGAGAATTTTGCAATAAGAATGAATACACAAATGTAGGCAGGCATTGGGGCCCACAAGCGCCTGATAATACAATTGAAAATTTTCACAATGGAAGCAATGCATATAATGCACAATAGAACATTTATTCACCACAACCATCAAAGCAAGTAAGTTCTTATCTAGTCCCTCCTAGACAAAGGTTGGTAAGCTATCTAGGCTATCAATATGATCAATATCAAGTGCAACACAACTCCAACCCACTTGGACACGTCAGTGAGAATCTGCAGCAAGGTACATCTTGGAACCAACAATCTAAAAATGATGAATGTTTCAATAATATTTTGGATGCCCTCCTTAACATATGAAGAAATAGAGGAGAATCTGGGCATTCTTTGATTTGTAGAATGTTAGAAATTTGTATGCAAATGCCTATAAATTACAGGCTCAATAGACCCATGTTTATTGAGCAGTTCATGAAAGTATATTGGCCCAATTCAATTCATTGGCCTAAGTCACTAAATCCAGTCACTTTTGACCAAGTGAATGTGTTGATTGATATCATAAATAAGAAAAGGGATGGAGACAATGGTGACATAATTGATGAAGACAGAGACATTGATCAGACGATGCAGCCAAAAGAAGATGAGACATTGAAGAGAAAATAATTCCTATGACAGCCTGCGTGAGGAGGATGAAGATATTGAAGATGTTTCCTGCATAACAAATTGTGATAGGGAAAGCAGTGCATGTTACAAGGGATCCATTGAATATTCAGATGATGAAGACGAACCTGTGGATTTTGATTTGCAAAATTATTCTTCCAGTTCTTATGGAGATTTGGATGAAGATGCAAGTTCATTTGACAATGAACAAATAATACCTCCAGTTGCAGATGAGAACCATAGGGACACAGTTGATAATAAAGAGGTTTGTACACTTGAAAATGGTTTCCATTTTTTTGAAATCCATTATATGATGAGAAGATAGAACAAGATCAGATGAGATTTTTCCAAGGTATGCCAAAAAACCAATTTTATGTGTTTTTAAATCCACTTTCTGTTGAAGATGAAGTGTTTTCTAATAATAAAAATGATGTACCAATTTGTGAAACAATTGAATGTGAGATCAAAACACTCGAATTGCCACTTTCTAGTGATGAATACAACAATGATATGGATACAGAGGCATGTTCACTCAATAGTGAACAAATTTCATATTTACTGGCAGTAGAGTATAAAAAATATACACATCAAGATTCAGAAAATTCATCTCCAACATTAATTGATTCAAATATGCATGATGATGGTTGTGTGGATCGGAGTTTTGTGTCACTACCAATTAGTAATATGGAGGAAGTAAAAAATATTTCAAATCTGGTTGTTCCAAAAAATGTTGATATAGAAGATTTTTTAGACTTTAAAGAATGGCATTCTAATGGTAAATTTTTTATACAACTAGGAGATTATTCAGTAATACATAATAGTGAGTAGAATAATGAGAAATGTTGCATTAAATATGCGTACAGATTGTATGGTGAAGATGACAGAGACTTATCCCATGATGATGGAGAATATGAACTGTAGACTGGTAAAAGGAATTTGGGTCAAGCTGAATATGATGTTCTTCTGAAGGTTTTTAATGACAGTGGCAGGGTTGATTGCATGAGTATTCTTAAGAAGAATTTGATGAATTCATATCAAAGCAGGGTGTTTGATAGAGGAAAATAGGGGCCTATATTTTTTGGTGGCCTTGTGCCATCAGCTGAGGTGTAGATTTGTTAAAAACACATCAATTCATGACAGGAAGAAATTTGAATCTGTTGTTCAAGGAACAAATGTTTGGTTTGCTCTTCCAGTAATCTGGATTCTTGCAATGATCTCACAATCATTCATCCCTAGACGGAGCCACTGTTGGAGCCTAAAATTTCATGCAAATTTATGCAAATTTCAGTTTCCCATATGTGAAAATTTGATTTTGGCACTCATAAGTTGAAAAATCTGCTTATGTGGCTCATTTTGAAAAATCATAACTTTGGATTTGTTCGTTTTTATCCCAAACCACTTTGCAGACATGTTTGTCTAACATATGGGAGTATGCATGCCAGTTTTCAGCTTCATCCGCTCATTTTTGAAAAAGTTTCAGAGGGCCAAGTTTAAGAGTGTTTGAGAAAATCTGCTGTCAGTACAGTGAAAAATCTGTTAAAAAGGTCAAATTCGAGGGTGAATATTAAGCAAGCGGATGATGATAATGACAAAATGATTGGTGCCTTCAATTCTCTACACCAAATTCTACCTCCATGCCAATTTTCAGGTCTCCAAAGTATCATTTGATATTTTTGCAAAGCCAAAACCAAGTGAATTTTACACAGTTTGGAAACTGCATTTCTAGAACAGCTACAACATGGTCAACTTTGGTGTTTGATATTTCATGAACGGAGATGGTTGGTGAAAAAACCTCTTGTAAACATGTTCACCATGCCTAAATGATCTAATATCCAAATTTATAGCTTCTCAAGATCACATTTGATATTTTTTCTGAAGGGCCAAATGGAGGGTTATAATTGAGCTTCACAGTGGTAATTTTAAGAAAATGCTGAGTAAGCAACTTTGGAAACTTATATTTTTCAATTCCGAAAACTTCATGGCAAACCATTTGATGAGAATACTCTCCTATCACAACTAAACATGTATATGAATTTTCATGGTCGTCGGAGGCGTTCTAGTATGTTTTTTAATTGTTTTGCGATTGCCCCAAGCTAGATTTGGCGCTCCAAAAAAGTTGCAAATTTTGAAATTCTAAGGATGACCCAATTGGTGTTTTGGCCTCAAATATATCCAATTTCAAATTCATTGAATTTTGAGGTCATTTGGTGCATTAATTTAAAATTTCATTTTTTCTCACTACATGCTCCGACAAGGTCACTTTACAAAGGAAGTACTTTGATTTGCCGAGCTGTTCAAAATCCGTCAAAAACCCACTTCCAAAATAATTGATCACATTCACTTAAAAAATTTTGTGGCTCCAGGATAGGATGTTCTGTATGCCTACGGTGAAATTAATTCATTTGCTCTCTAGCCGAAATTGAAAAATTATTTCTTAAGTTCTAAAGTTCAAATGACATATTTTAAAAACATTAGGTATGTTTTAAAATGAATATGGATGCTTTCAAAACCCTATGTTTTATAAAGTTTAATCTTTGTAAAATATTTGGAAAATAAATAAGCAATGAAGAAATTTATTGGCAAGAGAAGGGAGGTCGGAGTAAGTTTTCTCGAGTGAATATGTCACGCTGATGAAAATATTATTTTGAGGAATATAAGCTTCATGTTTTTACTAAGGGGTTATAAGGTAAACATTTATTTTACCCACAAAAGCATATTGGGTAAAATTTATAAAATATTTGTACAGGGAGTTGAGATATTTTCACCAACTGGATATATAATTATTTTACCCAAAGGAATGATTTAAATTGGGTGAAATATTTCAATCAAACAAAATAAACTGGAATATTTTTCACTAACAGAATTACAAGAGTGAATAAACTATTATCACAAGAAGGGTGTATTTTATTGGGTTAAAAATACTAATGAAGATTTAAAGTAATAATCACGGTGTGATTATTTTAATAAATAAAGTTGCAATCTTGATTTTTCACTAGAGGTTATTCAAAGTACAAATGTTTTTACTGAGTAAAACATTCTCTAGGGAGTTAAAATCATTTGAAGAATCATGGAGGGGGTAATTATTTTACCCAAGGATTATTTTATTAAATTGAATAGGCCAGAGATTTTTAGCAAAAGGATTAGTGAAGATTGTTAAGATCTCAAAAGTATTGCAAAATGATGATTATTATTCACGAAGACACAAGGATGAAGATTAAAATATTTACATTGCCCATAAGACAACTAATTAAATATTTTATTTTGCCAAGAACAATTAAACAAAGAGTTGAGCCAAAAGGAAGAGTTGCACTTTTTAATGACAGTGGCAGGGTTGATTGCATGAGAATTCTTAAGTAGAATTTGATGAATTCATATCAAAGCAAGGTGTTTGTTAGAGGAAAATAGGGGCCTATATTTTTTGGTGGCCTTGTGCCATTCGCTGAGGTGTAGATTTGTTAAAAACACATCAGTTCATGACAGGAAGAAATTAGAATCTGTTGTTCAAGGAGCCACTGTTGGAGCCTAAAATTTCATGGAAATTTATGCAAATTTTAGTTTCCCATATGTGAAAATTTGATTTTGGCACTCATAAGTAAAGTTGAAAAACCTGCTTATGTGGCTCATTTTGAAAAATCATAACTTTGGATTTGTTCGTTTTTATGCCAAACCACTTTGCAAACATGTTTGTCTAACATATGGGAGTATGCACGCCAGTTTTTCAGCTTCATCCGATCAGTTTTGAAAAAGTTTCAGAGGGCCAAGTTTAAGGGTTTTTGATAAAATCTGTTGTCAGTATAGTGAAGAATCTGTTAAAATGGTCAAATTCGAGGGCGAATATTAAGCAAATGGATGATGATAATGACAAACTGATTGGTGCCTTAAATTCTCTACACCAAAGTCTACCTCCATGCCAATTTTCAGGTCTCCAGAGCATTATTTGATATTTTTGAAAAGCCAAAACCAAATGAATTTTACACAGTTTGGAAACTGCATTTCTAGAACAGCTACAACATGGTCAACTTTGGTGTTTGATAATTCATGAATGGAGATGGTTGGTGAAAAACCCTCTTGCGCACATGTTCACCATGCCTAAATGAGCTAATATCCAAGTTTACAGCTTCTCAAGATCACATTTGGTATTTTTTCAAAAGAGGCAAATGGAGAGTTAAAATTGAGTTTGACAGTGGTAATTTTCAGAAAATGATGAGTAAGCAACTTTGGAAATTTATAGTTTGCAATTCCGAAAACTTCATGCCAAACAATTTTATGAGCATACTCTCCTATCACAACTCAACATGTATATGAATTTTCATGGTCGTCAGAGGAGTTATGGTATGTTTTTTAATTGTTTTGAGATTGCCCCGGGCTAGATTTGGCGCTCTGAAAAAGTTGCAAATTTTTAAATTCTAAGAATGACCCAGTTGGTGTTTTGGCATCAAATATCTCCAATTTCAAATTCATTGAATTCTGAGATAATTTGGTGCATTAATTTAAAACTTCATTTTTCTCACTACATGCTCCAACAAGGTCACTTTACAAAGGAAGTACCTTGATTTGGTGAGCTGTTCAAAATCCGTGAGAAACCCACTTCCAAAGTAATTGATCATGATCCCTTGCAAATTTTCGTTCCTCTAGGATGCTCTGTGTCCCCGCAGTGAAATTAATTTATTTGCTCTCTAATCGAAATTGAAAATTTCTTTCTTAAGTTCTAAAGTTCAAATGACATATTTTAAAAACATTAGGTATGTTTTAAAATGAATATGGATGCTTTCAAAACCCTATGTTTTATAAAGTTTAATCTTTGTAAAATATTTGGAAAATAAATAAGCAATGAAGAAATTTATTGGCAAGAGAAGGGAGGTCGGAGTAAGTTTTCTCCAGTGAATATGTCACGTCGATGAAAATATTATTTTGAGGAATATAAGCTTCATGTTTTTACTAAGGGGTTATAAGGTAAACATTTATTTTACCCACAAAAGCATATTGGGTAAAATTTATAAAATATTTGTACAGGGAGTTGAGATATTTTCACCAACTGGATATATAATTATTTTACCCAAAGGAATGATTTAAATTGGGTGAAATATTTCAATCAAACAAAATAAACTGGAATATTTTTCACTAACAGAATTACAAGAGTGAATAAACTATTATCACAAGAAGGGTGTATTTTATTGGGTTAAAAATACTAACGAAGATTTAAAGTAATAATCATGGTGTGATTATTTTAATAAATAAAGTTGCAATCTTGATTTTTCACTAGAGGTTATTCAAAGTACAAATGTTTTTACTAAGGAGTAAAACATTCTCTAGGGAGTTAAAATCATTTGAAGAATCATGGAGGGGGTAATTATTTTACCTAAGGATTATTTTATTAAATTGAATAGGCCAGAGATTTTCAGCAAAAGGATTAGTGAAGATTTAAGATCTCAAAAGTATTGCGAAATGATGATTATTATTCACGAAGACACAAGGATGAAGATTAAAATATTTAATTTTCTTACAAGACAACTAATTAAATATTTTATTTTGCTGAGAACAATTAAACAAAGAGTTGTGCCAAAAGGAAGAGTTGCACCAGATGGATGCCATGAAAGGTTGTAACCCTAAAATAATGTATATATGTCAAATGGAATCAAAAGAAAAAGATGAGATTGAGGAAAAATAAGTAGGTTAGGTAGTTGGATAGGCTGGACTGTTGCTGAAATAAATAACATGTTGTACATTGTAAAACATTTTAAAATTATATAATGGAGAAGAACATATTTATCTGGTGATCCAATTATGGTGTCAATTGTTTGTCGAATTTATTGAAAACATTATCTGGTTGTCTCCAAGGTTGCCATTTCTTGATTATTTAAATTGAAATATCAAGGATATTTTTCAATTTATCAAAGCACATTTGTTGCTCTTGTGTGGTTCAATTAACTGGTTCCTACAAGACATGATTAAATCCTTTTGATTAATCATAGTAATTTGGAAAAGGACATTTGGATCATTAAGAAGAATTTGATAATTATACTCTTGCACGTTTACACAAGCTGTAAACAGTCATAAGTACCAAGCAATTTGAATTATAGCCATTAAGCAAGTCACCCATTATACAAATCTTGACTCCATTAGCCCAATAGAAGTAGGCACTGGTCACACCTTTCATATTTTAGAATTTCATAAAATCTTATTAAAACATCCATATCTCAATTTCAATACTAGGAGTAGGAATAGTTAGCAAGCTTTCATCTATTACACTTTGTGCCATTGTAATAGATCCATCAAATCAATCAAGTCATACAACTTTAAGTCTGCTTTGTTCATATAGGTACACCCGCCTAGGTCTAGCAGCACCTGAAGAGAAGAAGGTCTAAACCATTTGGCCTTGTCTGTTACCCTGAAACGTATCAAGAGATTGACAACCTCTTGAGGCATTATGCCTACGTTTTTGAGAGCTAACAGTTTCAAAGGATTTTGTTTTTCCATTGTTGATGGTTTTAGTATACCCTACACCCATATAGTTCAAAAACTCAAAATGACCTTGGGTGATTATGAGGTATGTGATGATTTATATGTGGTTGGAATAGGAGAAAGTGATTTTGTTTTGGGTGTTCAATGGCTGCATTCTATTGGAGGATACTACATAAACCATCAAATCAAGGAGTTCAAGTTCTAGGCCAATGGGAAAGCAATCTTGTTAAGGGATCTATCCAATGGAGCTCCCAGAGTAGTTTCAACTAAGAGGGTGGAGAGGAATTTCTAAAGGGCTCAAGTAGCTTTGGAAGCAACAATCTTGATCCACACTACAAGTTATTCCAAGAAGCAAGGTAAATATCATTTTGAAATTCAATCAATTCTTGATAAGTATAGTCTTATTTTCAATGATTTTCCTCTAGAGTTACCACCAGATAGAGGATTTCAACATGTCATTGAGTTAGAACAAGGGGCCAAAATTGTAATCACTACACCCTACCATCAACCAAGGGGTTATTAGGAGGATATAGAGAAAACCATCCAGGAGCTTCTTGACATGGGGTTCATAAGGCCTAGATCTAGTACATTTACCTCTTCCATAGTTTTGGTGAAAAAGAAGATGACATAATGAGAATTTGCATAGATTATAGAGCCTTATATAATAAAACCATTAAGAATAGATATCCCATCCCAAGGATATATGAACTTATTGATGAGTTGCACGGAGCGGTTTATTTTTCAAAAAATGATCTAAGGTCAGGTTACCATCAAATCCACATGAGGAAAGAGGATGTTGAGAAGATTGTTTTTTGATGTCACTATGGAAATTTTGAATTTCTTATCATGTTATTTCATCTCACAAATGCACCAGCAATCCTCCAATATTTCATGAATAAGGTTTTTAGTAGGTAGCTCAAAAAAAAAAATTAGTGTTTTTTAATGATATCTTGATTTATAGTAAACCTTGGAAAGAACATTTAGAACATTTGGATATAGTTTCAGGTATCTTGGAGCAACAATATTTTTATGCTAAGTTATATAAATTTGAATTTTAGATGACTAGAATTTTGTACATGGGACATGTCATAAGTTCATAGGGAGTGTAGGTTGACCAAAAGAAGATTCAAGCTATCATAAATTGGCCTTCACCCACCAATCTCACCCAATTGAGTGGATTATTCAGGTTATGTAGTTATTATAGAATATTTATCAAAGGTTTCTCTCAACTTTTTGCCTCTTTGACTCATTTGACTACGAAAGGAGATTATTTTGGACCGAAGAAGCTCAAAGTACAAATTTGAAAAGCTCAAAAATAATTTCATGCCTAGTGCTTGCAATTATTGATTTTTCTCTTCCATTTATTGTTGAGTGTGATGCATCTAGGGAAGGTTTTGGTGCTTTCCTAACTCAAAGAGGACATCCATAGATTTTGAGAGTAGGAAACTAAACCAACTAGAAAGAGGATACCCTATTTATGACAAAGAAATGTTGGAAATTATGCATGCACTAGACAAGTTCAGGCAATACCTTCTTTGTGGGAAGTTTATGGTTAAGACTGGTTGCAATAGTTTGAAATTATTTTTGAATCAAAAGGATTTGAATGACTACCAATAGAAATGGGTGAGTAAATTTCAAGCTTGTGATTTTGAGATTGAGTGTTTTAAAGGGAAGAAAAATGTAAGTGTTGATGCTCTTTCTAGGAAGCCCTCTTTGTGTTCTATTTCTACTATCATTAATAATTGGAAAATATGCATAATTTCAAAATATGCTAAGGATTCATTTTCCTCTAACATATTAGATGGGAAAGTGGAAGATGACATGTACACCATTTTTGATGGATTTATCTATTATAAGAATTGGATATACTTGCTACTAGAGTCCAAAATTAAGGAGACATTGTTGAAATCTTTTCATGATACCCATTTGGTTGACCATCAAGGGTATAATAATATATATAGGAAAATACGAGAGAGGTTTTCTTGGAAGGGAGTGAAAGAGGATATACTCAAAACACAACAAGGAATGTATGGTTTGTTGGAAAAATAAAGGTGAGCATATTTTTTCCATCTAGTTTACTTCAGCCACTTCTAATTCTTGAGCACAAGTGGGAAAGCATATTTGTGGACTTCATCATGGGTTTTCCTAAAGAACAAGGTAAAGATCTCATATTTGGGGTGGTTGATAGATTTCCAAAATATGCATATTTTTTTCCTATCACATCTAAATTTAAGGCATCCCAAGTAGTGGAATTATTCTTTAGAGAGATTTTCAAATTACATGGTTTACCAAAGAATACTATTAGTATTAGGGACAATAGCTTCCTTCACTATTTTTGGAAGGAGTTGATTCATTTGATAGGCATAGAGCTTACACCCAACACAAGCTATCATCACCAAATAGACAGGAAAAAGAATTGTCAATAAGTAGATAAAAGGATATTTGAGGAATTATGTTTCAAATCAGAAAGGTTCTTGGGTGAAATTATTACATTTAGGGGAGTATTGCTATAACACTTTTCATCACGTGTCTATTGTAATGTCTCCCTTTTATGATCTTTATGGTTATGATGCTCTTTCTTTGATTTATTGTTTGTAGATAGTAGAGTCCCTATGAAAAATGAATTTTTCAAACAAATTTAAGAGATTCTAAAGTCTCTCAAAGTCAATTTACACTATGCTCAAAATCAACAAAATTTTTATGTAGATAAGAAGAGAATAGAGAGTTTTTTATGTTGGTGATTTGGTTTTTGTAAGGTTTCATCCATAAAGGAAAATTTCCCTAAAGAAGAGTGGAGTAGAAAATTTCAAGGCAAAATTTTATGGGCCTTACAAAGTCATCAATAAGGTTAGGGAAAGTAGCCTATGAGCTGGATTTACCACTAGGCTACAAAATACACAATATTTTTCATGTTTCATCTCTCAAAGAAGTTGTGACTTCTCCTGAATTGCCACCTTTAGAGGATGAGGGAAATTTGATTTTGATACCAAAAAAGGTTTTGGAAACAAGAGTCAAAAAGCTAAGAAACAGTTCAAGCATCATTGAGCACTTAATCAAGTGGAAGGATTTTCTAATTGAAGATGCAACATGTGAAGGGTCAAAAGTTTGCAACCATCCAAACCTTCATTGCTTGGGTACAAGCAATCTCTGGGAGGGAGGACTTGTCATGTCCCCTTTCTAATTTTAGCACTTACTATTTTTAGTAAGCCTAGTTTCTT
This sequence comes from Sequoia sempervirens, assembly GCA_007258455.2. Classification (NCBI taxonomy): domain Eukaryota; kingdom Viridiplantae; phylum Streptophyta; class Pinopsida; order Cupressales; family Cupressaceae; genus Sequoia; species Sequoia sempervirens. The sequence goes on along the minus strand of VDFB02032507.1, from coordinate 19,861 downwards.
AAATTAGGAAGTTGGGTCCTACGATTGAAATGGGAAAGTTGGCTTTTCAAAGTGAATTAATTGAGTCATTCTTAGTGATAAATCAATTAATATTTTTAAAATGTTATTGGATTTCAAGGTATGTGTGGGCTTTTTTAAAAATCAAGTAACATTTGATTTGGCTAGTTAGTGGTGCAAGATAATGGTTATTATTTAAAAAATTTGAATTAGAGTGTTTTGAATATGGTTTTATACTTGGCTTGGGGAGTTGCATTCTTGGCATGCAAGCATCTCTCTCCTAGGCATTGGGATTTGGGTGCCCAAGTTTTTGTTGGAAATTATCTTGGATTTTGATTACTTTCTCTTGCTAGTCTTCATCATTTTATGCATTATTTTCTAACAAGAATTGTTGTAGTTCTTCAGAGGCTAGAAAACCAATGAAGAATGAATCTCCACAACTAATAAACTAGGAATATTGAGACTCAAAAGTAGTGGTTTAGTAGGTCTTTGAGAGCAATTTCACACAAAATTGTGAGGCTTTTTAGAAGTTCTTAGTTTTTGTGTTCTTTTTGTCAAAAAGTTGGCAAAGGTTGTGTAGTTTGGAGTGCATAATGAAGTTTGGAGATTTCAATTTATTCATTTTTTTGTTAGGATAATTTTATTCCAGTAACTGAATTGTTTGGTTGTGTATATTTTCTGCTTAGAACATTTTTGAGAAATTTAGAAAGTATATGGATAGATGTGATGGATTTTTGGTGTTCTTATCTTTGAAATTGAGTTCTATATGATATACCATTGCAATAAATTTATATTGTTTCTCCCTATTGTATTTAGCATAAATATGACGTAAAAATTATAATAAATCTATAGCAATTCATTCCATTCCAGTTGTACATCATTCAATTTTTATTTTGGTGAATGTTTAACTATACCTGATTCACTCTATTATGAGTTTTTGGTGAAAATAAAAGAGTTTAGATTGAAGCCAGATTTTTCATGAGGGATATTATAGTTACACATAAATGGGTACATATTTGAGAAAGGTATATTGAAGGCTACTTGTCACTAGAATAAAGTGTTGAATTGGAGGGATAGGGGTGCCATGCACCCTAGTTTAATGGTTTTTAGTTGGTTTGAAGTCCTTTCAACCCAACACAATCTTCTTTATCTTACTGTGACATGTCACTGTCAAAAATTTTGAATTCAGATATGCACACACAAAAAGAGGAAAATTTTCTATGTTGTATAGGAATTCTCCTCATTCAAACCACATGTTAGTTTTCTCACCTCTAGAACAAAAATGATAATGATGATAAAGAGTGTGTGCTCTTCAAAGAGGAGGCAAAGTAAGTGATATAGACTACAATAAATGGAATAACATAAGATAGATTTACATTAGGTATGAAGCCCTTGTTGGATTGATGTCATACCACAAGTTTTCATAATGAGTTGATGAAGAAGGAATAATTTTCCTTGAATACCTATAAGGGTTAATCAACATAAAAAGATAGAGAGTTGTAGCAAGCATGTAGAGAAGAATGGAGATAATTTTCATGTGTTTTCACAATTAGTGCATAATCACTCATAATTCATAATAGTTCAAATGAGAGCGAAATACTTTTTTATATATGCATTTTGAGTAATTTTTGGAGGACCATTCCAATAAGGTATAATTTTCAATACACCAAAGGCTGAAACTTGATTTTATAACTTTTTAAAAGCTAATTCCTAGGATAGGGGCACCCAACACTCCTGTTTGAGTATTTTTTGCTCTGGAAATTCAAGATGTGTAATTTAATGTATTTTCTCAATATGGCCCCAAAATGATCATAATTAATTATACATTTAAAATAGAGTGCCAAACCTAGTGTGAAATTGTGAGGGGTGGAAATTTATGACACTACATTTAGCCCCCATTTTATTGACGGTATGAGCTTATGTTCATACCACTAAATTATGGATAAGATAGATTTATTTATCAAAATATTGAAGAGATAGGATGACACCAATATAAGATATGTGATAGCCCCCATACTTACAATCCTATAAATCCATAATGGGCTAGGATAAAATGGTCACACACACAAAAAAAAAAAATGTCACACAGGAAGTGAGGAAAAATTGGAACACATCTAAGACATACAATGAGTGAAAAATATAGTGCACATAAATCATACACAAAAGATACACAAAGCACACATGAATCATACATGAATCAAACACAAATCATACACAAATCATACACAAAGCACACACAAAGAATATACAAAAATATATAAAGAAAACATGAATCCAACATGAAGCAATCATGAAGAATAAGAATAGAACAACAATGTCAGTACATACTATCTAAAACTAAATTTGGGTTAGCAAGGTAAGGAGACCTCAATATGAAAGGTTGTACCAATACCGACATCATCCCCCAAATTTACAAACAAATAGAAAATAATTTAATGAGTTGTTCAATTTATTTCAAGGAATACTGCATACAAATAAATAAGGAGAAATCAATATAGACAAAGAAGGGTACATGAAATGTACACTAGCTTGATTTATCACTAGGGGTCATGCACATTACAAAATCCCCCATAGATCATGGACTATAAATTTGTGTTATGCTAGGTGACTGTGGATGAGACAAATAAAGCACACAAGCTAGCAAGTTGTGTTATTCTAGGTGGCTTATAAAGTACATATATTCACATGCTATCAAGTTGTGATCATGTATTGTTAACACCTCAGGGAGTGTAAAAATAAATAACATCACAAGGGATGAGCATCATGCCTCATGGAGCATATAAATAAACAATGTCATAGGAGAGAAAAATCACTCCTTAGAGAGCATATTAAATAAATAACGTATCAAGAGACTAATTGGTAATAACACCTCAAATAGTGTTATGAAAAACATCACTATGAAGGGAGGACATTAATAAAACAAAGATCAAGAAGCATGCATGAAGAATGGTGCATGTTTGGATGCACAAATGGATAAGTGATATGCCCTTGTTAAAATTTTATCATATTTACTATGCTAATATTTTAAGGAAAAGAAGAGGGGAAGAAAGAAAAGAGGTGATCCTTAAGAAGGATGTACACCTCCAAACTAGTTATCCTTTCCCCCAAGTTCATAGACAAGGAAAACCATGCTATAGGCCATTGTGTTGCTACCATAGATTAATTATGGTTGCAAGGAAGATTGCAACACCATGAATGGAAATGATCAATCACATAAAGCTACAAATGCCACATAGTGAGGATAAACACAATAGGAGAAATTTTATCATTTAGAAAGGAAAAACACATTGGAAAATAGAAGAGTGAGGGTAGAAGGGTCAATAAGTTATTGTATCGTATTGCCTAAGGTATGTACCACTAGTGGAATGGTTGAGCACTCAAAGATATGCATAGAAAGAATTATTTTTTGATTTTATTTATAAAATTTTGTGTGTGTTGGAGGAAGAGTAATAAAGTGTTCAAGCCTCAAAAAAAATTCTATTTATTATATAGAGGATGAGGAGCAAGAATCAATCCTTTCTCTTGTGATAAAAATTTGATTGCTCAGAAGAGGAAGTCATAAATACATCAAACAATGGAGGGGTTGTAAACAAAGGAGAAGGAAAAAATCCTAAAACTTCTTTATAAAAGTGTGGTGTAGATTTCACAAGAACCTTAACTCCTTGTTATATGCATCATAAACCATTTTAATTGTATCCATGTTTAGATAGTACTTTAAAACCAAACCCATAATGTGTCTCCAATTCAAATAGGGAAGGAGAATCCACATTACTAATATTGTTTAAATAAGTATGATAACTTTTTTGAAGGAGCAACAAGATTGAGATGAGAAGGAGAATCAATTCTCTTACAAGAATGTTGAATCTTGTTGAGTGTTGACCTGATAGGATTAGGAGGGTCAATCTTATATTCAACCAATTGATGAGGAGTAAAATATAAATATCCTCAATCATCATCAATGTTACAATTGATAGTGAACCCCATACCTCCCAAAAATCACTTGCAACTAAAACACCTATCACAAATGAGAGATCAAAGAAACTATTTTTTTATGCAAGAAAGAGAGAATGATTGAATCCACACAATTATCATAGAGGAATATGATATTTAGATAAAAATTTAATTGCAATTGAATTGAATTGAATAATTACAAAGTACAATAATTAATTCTTATAAAACAAAAAATAAAACCTTAAGAATTTGATTAGATTATGACAAGTGTCCTAATCTCATGCAATGAGACAAATTGACCTATAAATGGCCCAATATAATAATAAAAAATCACTCCTAAGTTTATATTAAGTGAATAAAGTAATCGGGGACCTAATAGTTAATTAATGATTAATTAATTATCAAGTGAAGTCCTAATTACTCCAACACCCCCACTTAAGATCAACTTAGGGAGAAACTAAAACCCTATTGAAGAATGCAATGATGGATGCATGGATGGATTTTGACTACAAGGCATCATGAGGTACCCATGCACAAATAAATAAATCTATCATAACCAAAGAAAAGGATAAAACCACATGAGAAAAATCTCCTCTCCAAAAGAGAGAAAAATAAAAAATTGCACTTGTGAAAAAAAGATATAGGAGGACGTAATGTGACCCCCAAAGACTACTTCTATCACACAAGTACAATAGATGTCCCCAGTAGGAGAGAGAAAATGAGGATATTAATGCCCCATAAATAATGAAAGAGCTCATTTACCAATAATGAATGCCTAAAGACAAAAAATGATCCACTGCTTGCAAACAATATTTCTCCTCTTAGGAAGAAAAAGATCCACCAGTGACTAGAGAAGCCATTCCAAAAAAATGGAAGAATCAAGAATCCAAATCCAAATGATGTGTGCCTCTAAAAATTTCTTGAGTGTCCACATATTTGAATGAGATGATGTCAATCTAGAAATCAGTGAAGACTGATGTAGAACAAGATGCAAAGATGATGAAGATGATGGGAAAATATCGATGATGTGGTTTTCAACAAAGAGGAGATGGATTTCCTCATAGTAAACCTCTAAATTTTTAATCTAAGACTCTACAAACAAGTATGATATGTCTACAAGATACAAATCCCAATTATATGTCTATAAGAAGATGAATTTCCTACTACACTAAACCAGTAGGGGCCAAGGATGTGCAAATTCCAAGCTGGTCAAGAACAATAGAAGATGATGACGAAGTCTCAATATGAAGAGTGGGAACATGAAGACAAGTCTCTGAACCATCAAAACATGTAAGACCTATGATTTATTCAAGCTCCTCTAAAGTATCATCATCAAAGGGTGGGTAATATGCATCCACAAGAGGAATGAGATAATCTAAAATAGGATCCTCTAGGTATAGAGAGGTATGAGGGTCTCCATGGATCTCCCAAAGTCAATTTTAAAGTGTGTGGGGACATTCAATGTATGATATAGCACACATAGTGTCAATATCAACACTAGAACAAATCACTTCTACAACATGATCACTAATAATACTCCATGTTGAATAACTCCCTAGTGTTCCCGATGTAGGTATGAATCCATAAAGTTAAGGAAAAAAACAAAACCACCTGAGATGTTTCAAGATTTTATTTCACTAATACTCATAGTTGTCCTTTTCTAGGATGATCACAAAAGGATGAATAAAAACCCATGTTAATTCCACAAATAAATAAATTAGAGACTAATAACCTCAGTACATTTCAAGAAGATCAAATGAATTCATCTCATGCAAAAAGATCCTTTGTAGGTGCCAATATGTCTAAGTAATTAATAAAAATTAAAATTAAAAAAAAACTAAATAAAATGTACCTAGGATATATTCTCAAAAAGGTTGATGAATGGATCTGAAGAGCTCTAAAATACCTTTCCAATGCCACTAAAATTACAAAAATTGAAGATAGAGGAAAAAATTTATGAGCTCAAAAGAAGAAAATAAAGATCTAACTTTGACTGAGAATAAATGAACCAACAACAAAATCTAATGATGAGACCTGCACCATAGAAAGTGCTTGGAACCAAATTTTTGATGATATCTTGTTTTCTTGATTTTGATACCATATGCCCAAGTTGTGCCAAAAATAAAAATTAGCTCCTTTTGGGAAAATGAGGGAAATGAGGGGACTTGAGACTATTTCTATGATGATGTCATGTTGATGTCAGCATGATGTCAGTGGTGAATATTCTTGGAATATGCTTTGTTGTCAAAAAAATATTGATCCCTATAAAAAAATCTTGTCACAAGAATATGCTCTTGAGATTCCCTTAAAATTTTGTGAAATATTCTCTTAGACCTAGAATATTTGATGCTTTTATAGGTTGTTAGAGATTTAGCTAGAATCTTTAAAGATTCTAATAGGATATGCTGCCAACATTTTGTTTCAAGTTTTTTGGTGGTGCAAGGATATCATCCAAGATGTTGATAGCAAACAACTCTATTCGGCAATGGAGGTTGATGATAAAGGTCCTCAATGATGGGATGTGGGGTCTATCATGCATGGTAGGATTATTGCCAAGGTACAAATAGTACCCTATGCATATAAAAAGAAACAAATTTACATTTTATATATTATTTTTTTGAATTCTATAAAAAACTTTAAAAAAATGAAAAAACTTTGAAAAATATAAATTTATTTCGTGTGACGCAAGATACTATAATGGTGTAAATGACTATATGGTCTATATGACTTGTACAGATCCATATAGTTGTATGGATTTCTATGTAGAGATTTGTAATTCCTAAGAAATTTTTTTTTAACTTTTTCAAATTTGATGAAATGACAAGTGATCCTTAGGTTTTTGGTCATTTTGGACTCAATGGTGATGCTAATTTTTCCCTAGGATGGGCCAATTTTCTCTCAAGGCCAAATATCTCAAATTTGGATAGGAAGTCACAAAATTAGTTCTCTAATACCATGCTAGAGTTGGTGTGAACCCCACAAATCCTAGAAATTACCTACAACTAAAATACCTATCACAAATGTGAGATCAAAGCAACTAATTTTCTATGCAACCATGATAAAATGATTGGATCCACGCAAACATCTAATATTTAGATTAACCTATACTTATAATTGAATTGAATTGAGTTATTACAAATTACAATAATGGATTCTTATAAAAGAAAAAAGAAAACCCTAGACAAGGATTTTATTAGATTGTGATAAGTGTCCTAATCTCATGCAATGAGATTAATTGACCTCTAAAAATGCCAATATAATAATAAAAAATAACTCCTAAGTTTATCTTAAGTGAATAAAGTAATAAAAGGAACTAATAATTAATTAATGATTAATTAATTTTCAAGTGATGTCCTAATTACTTCAACAATCGAGAGATGTGTTCGAAGGAGAAGGCACATTATTATGGATTATAGTATTTGGGAATTTGTTAAAGTAGAAGTTGGAATAGTAGATTTGAGCTACTTAGAAGAAATATATTATGTAGATGAAACAAAAGACTCCTTAAGTTTAGATTGTGATATTTTATACTCTCCAATGAAGGAGTGTCTAAAATCTAATGAACCCCAATCATCACCAAAAGGTACATTCATAGTTAATTTACAATCAGAGATATACTATCATTTGAAGGCATTATTTTTCACTTTTGAATATGGAATCAAAGTACTAAGAGGTTAAAAAATATGAGGTTGATATTTGACTTCCGCTTGTAAGAAAATTTCTAAATTTGGATAAGCCTCAACCATAGATCTTATTGTTATAGAAAAAATTGATTGTATGACGAAGAGTAGATAGGACTACCCCCAAGGCATGAATCCATAGTATACCAATAAGAATATTATATGAAAGAGAATGTGGTATGACATGGATAAGCATAGGTAGATTCACAAGTCCTACCTCCACTTGTAGTGTGATTGTACCTAGTGATTGCTTACTAACATTATCAAAGTAATTAATAGAAAGAGTATCAAGTTTTATGAGTTGCGTATCTACACCAATATTATGTAATAGGTGAATGCTACAAAAATTAAGGCCTAATACACTATCAATTAGAGAACATTTTATTCCTTTTTTATTCATGATGACAAGAATCGTGAGGGGATCATGTTGTTTTGAATTTCAATGTGAGGTAATTTATGTCAATGAAATATAATGTCCAAGTTTTTTGAATGCATACCATTGAAAAAGGATGCTACATCATTCGGTCTAATAGAAGGTGGTACAACTATCTTCTATAAATCCTCCTAGAGAATCATGTGGTGTGTAGGTGAAATTTGTATCAAATACCAAAGAGAGATCTTAGTCAGAGTAGCTCAAAGTTTCTCAACAAAATCATATTATTTACCAACATGTTGAGAAAATATGAGGTGTGGGAGAAATAAAAGGTTGAGAAGGAGGAAGAGAAGTGGGAGTATTTGTTTTTTTTTAATTTCTTGTTGCTTTGAGTATTGCATGTGTGGGAAACTACATGATAATGAGGTTTTTGTGACACATTTTGAATAAGATGCTTGTTTTGATTAATTTATTTTGCAAATTTAAAAATTTAACCAAGAGGTATATATGGGTTTGGAATACATCAAATAGTATGACCAATTTTAATTTATGGTTGAGTAACATTAGAATGAAGATGCACATCAATTCTTGGTTTTATAAGTTCATGAGTAGGACAAATTTTGAGAGAGGGTAAAGTGATGTTAAGAAAAGAAGAGAACATATTTAGAAGGTAATTTTGGAATCAAAAGAGGGTGATGAAACAAAACTAATCAATATATTGTGTTTAGTTATTTTCCTCAAGGGATCATAAAACAAACTAGTTATAGTTTTGGTCCCTTTTACTATAGGGTGAAATGATTTGATGAAAATTTGTAATGAAATAGATGAATTAGGATCAAAGTGACTAACTATAACAAAATTTGAAAATTATAGAAAATAAATACAAACAAAAGATAGATCTAGAGAGGGACTACATAGAAGAACCTAGTGCAAAAATTTGGAGCCAAACTAGCAGGACAAGGGTATTGAGTGCCCTAGTCTAGAAGTACAAAAATTTAGAGTTTCAAATCTTGCATAGTTGTACCATTGTCTAAAGGTCTCTAATAATCAAGATGAGGTCTTGAATTCTGGTAGAGCTTGGGAAATTAGTATTCCCTCATTTTTTGTTAAGAAACCTTTAAAGGAGTTGATAGGTCAAATAAACTTCACACGTGAATTCTCCTAGGAAGTAGAAGATAGAGGAATATAGGAGAAAGTGTTGACAAGAAAAATATGCTAATGAAATTTCAAAAGAAGGTGTTCTAATTTTGTGATTTTCCAAAGTGTTTAAATGCTTTACTTTTCTAAAGTAAACATATAAAATCATGCAATTAAAATTAGATCTACAAATGTAAACAAAGTCAAGTTCACCAAAATGTTTAGAATGAAATGAGATCCTAGTTATAACTAGTAGATTAATCCAAACCAATCTTTTATTTGCTTAACATTTGAACACAAACCAACAAGGGTGTTATGGTTGGCTAACTACCTATAAAGAGAGTCAATATTATTGGGTTCTATTCCTTTGTTAAAAAGAGGGTATATTTCTAAGATGTGATTTAGTTAACCTAATTAATATAATCCCTAATCTAAAAATACAAATAATTACACAAAAAAAAACAAAATTACATAGAAATGGGTACATATATGAGAAAGGTAAACTGTAGGGCACTTTTCACTAGAAGGGGATCAACTAAATTGGAGGGATAAGGGAGCCAAGCACCTTAATTTGAGGATTTTTAGCTAGTTTGAAGTCTTATAGACCTATCACATTTTGCTCTATTTTCCTTTTACCTATCACTTTTGGATTCAAATATGCACACACAAAAAGATGAAAAGGGTTGTGTTATATAGGAGTTTTCCTTATTCAAATCCCATGTTGTTGTTCCCACCTCCACAATAGCAATGATAATGATGATAAAGAGTGTTTCCTCTTGGTGGATCTTAAGAAAAGTAAATAATGAAGATTATAATAAATAGAAACATAAGATAGATTTACCTTAGGTATGAAATCTTTGTTGGAGTGATGTCATACCACAAGTTGTCACAATGAATTGATGAAGAAAAAGTAAGCTTCATTGGATACCTACAAGGGTTAATCCACATAAAAAAATAAAGAGCTATAGCAAGCATGTACAGAAGAATAGAGAGAAGTTGCACGTGTGTTCATAATTAGTGCATAATCATTCAAAATTAATAATAGTTCAAATGAGAGGGAAAAACTTATTTATATATTCATCCCAAGTTATTTTTGGATTCAAGATGACATGGTACAATTTCCAATATGCAAAAGGCTAACAAATTATTGAACACCCAAAATACTGAGAGGGGGGTGAATCAATATTCTCTTAAACCATCCAAGCATCAAACATCCAATTTACCAAAGCCTACTCAACTGCAATAAGGAAATAAATCATGAAAAATTAACGACACATAATAGATGAACACCAGGATTTTTATGTGGACAACCTAAAATGGGAAAAACCATGGTGAGGATTAGCTCGCAATATATTATAACCAGTTATAGTATATTTATAGAAGTTCTCACTATAGGTGGACTCATTGTCCATAGAGAAAAGATAGAAGAGAGATGGTGGCTCACAACCTATTTTTAACTATTACAATTGTATCTTACATATGCATGAATTACAATTCCATTGAATCTCAATAACAATCTTTATTTGATTCAGATTCAACACTTTGCCTTTCTCTCCATTCACACAACTATGATCTTCAACTTAACATTCACAACTTAACTTCACACTGCTCTGATCAAATTTGCATGTAGAACATTCACAACATACATCATATATTCATTTCTTACTTCAAAACACCAAAACTATCTAACATATATATTTGCATCCAACATATTATCAATTAGGTTGACCTAATTAGATGCAACAAACAAAATATAACTTGTCAACTCCAAAAATTTCATACATACAATTTGCCACAATTAAAATCTCAAAACAACTTGAAATAGGTTGGCATGGACCTATAATCAATCCCACATAAGACCATAATACTTACTTAACCTTCACACAACATCAAACTTATTAGGTTGGCATAAGATTTAATAGCAAAAACCTTCAACTATGTATCCACATCTCGATAGGTGGACCTAAAAACTATATGCCAATTGGAATTCATACTCTACTGCCATTTGGAAACTTATCCTTGAAAGTAAAAATACAACTCATCCAAATAGATGTGTGTAATCTCCCACACAACTGTATTGTACATAAAATCATTGTAATTTGTGAGGTCAAACTCTATTACTCATAACTTTCACACCATTTATCAAAACATGATGAAATATTGGAATCAAATACATCTAACATCCACCAAAATTATATTATAAGCATAGAATGAAACCTTCATTTTCGAACCAATACAAACCCAAAAACTGGTGCACTATTACACTGAATCAACAATATTGACATTTAGTCAATTTCCCACACAACTATCTTTATCAGATCAAACCTCTCTACAAAAATGTCTTCCTCAACACCTAAGAAACATTTTAGAACTAATCAAAATGGTCTACAACCAAAATCTTCAAATAAATCACAATGTTGACATCAATGACAATACTGCAACACATCGTTATGTACCTTACATTCTCATGTTTCCAAACAACACCATCAGTGGAAATCTCTCCAAACTTCCAATAATCTCCCCCTTTGTCCAAAACATCCAAAAAAATCTCCAAAATATTCTCCCCCTTTGACATCAAGTGCATAGGGAACTTGTACAAACTTTTCTAACTTTCACCGGAGCTCCCCTTAAGAAATGTAAGCATATATACAAACATTAAATAATAGATTGACTCCCCTGAGTCATATACAAAAGAAAAAACCCAAAAAATTGTACTAGAAATAGCATTATATGGTTTGCATATATAAAAGGAATCTAAACTAAAGTAATAGAAATGCATAAAATGATAACAAATAAGTCAACTAGAGGTGGTTGACACCTGCAAATTCTTCAAGTGGTCTTTCCATGCTTTCCTTCCATCTTTCCATTCTCTCTTGGCTTCTATAAGCAATGTGCATTGTCTCTCAAACTCAAGCAATGCCTCTTCTCCCTCTTCTAGAGTGGCAGGTACCAAATTCATCTATTTAGCTTTGTTCACACTTAGGAGAGCTTTTAAGAAAAGTAAGAATTTAGGATCAACAAGATTTCTTAATTCTCCAAACTACAGGATGATGTGCTCTTGTAGTTAAATTTTTTTCTTATGCATATATTCTATTATACTCCTTATCTCTCATGTTAGATCATTTATCGGATCATAAGCACTTGAGGTGGTATTTATTTTAAACTCAATAGATTCTATTTCCCTCCTTATGTTCTATGTGGCTCTAGACCACTTCATCCTATATTGATATAGAGCCTTCGCCTCATCAACACATCCTTCAACATATTTTAACAACTCTGAAAACTTTTTATGTGCAATGGAACATTTCTTAGTCATTTTGAGCATCCTCTTATCATTTATCCTTTCCTCAACCTCTTTCTTTGCTTCTTCCTTCAATTCAGATGCATATACCTTAAGAGAATCAATTAGCAATTTTAGGTTCTCCATATTGGATAGAGAAGTGTCTATATTCACATCGGGTATGGACTCTTGAAGTGATTTCACTACTTCTTCCATCAGTTCACTGCTCTTTTGTTTTGTTTCAATGATCTCTTTTCTCATTGATGCATGAAACATATCTCCCAATTGTAGCTTATTGATGGGAGATATTTTATCCAACTCAATATTTCCTTGATGCATTGGCAATTGCAGTAGATCTCAAGACACAACAGGTTGAAATTTGGGTTGGATACTCAATAGATTTTTTAAGTAATCTTTGGAGGAGATAGATGATTCACTTGAAGCCTTAGTTTTTTCCGTAGCCTTCCCCTTTTCATCAAAAATTCTAGTGTCTATTTCTTTTTCTTTTTCTTCTTGTGCATCTCTGGATACATCCTTAGTCTTGTCTTCACTTTCCTTCTCAAACTTTTCTTCTTTATCCTCATCATCCTTCTCTTCATTATCATCTTAATTTGTATCATCTTCCTCAGGGGGGTTTTATTTGATAACTAGAGGAGTAACTTCTTCTTGCATTGGAGGAGTGATGGTACTTTCCTTTGCAATGTCTTCTCCAATCATTAATTCTTCAACAACCTTTTTTGTCATGTCCTCCACTTCTAGAGGAGTGTTGTCCAATGCAGCTTCTTTGTTTACATCATGCTCATGTTGAGCATCATCTTTTTGCATATCTTCTTATGCATTTGGTTCTAGAGAATTAGTTTCCACATTCATTTCTTCATTTTTTGGTATCATTCCCAGATTTTGTGCAATCTCCTCTTCTTTTTCATTACTTTCCTTTTGGATTCTTTCAAGATCATATTTATCTTTTCCCATAAGGATTTTTACCCTTTGCTTGGTCCTTAGCTCCTTGCTAAATATAGTGGCCAATGTGGATTTTTCATCCTTGGATAAAGGAGAACTCACTCTTTCCAAAGCTTCTTCCATGAGCCTTGCTTCCTTTTCCACAATTTCTTTTCTTCTCTCCAGAAAAATATTCCATAGGTCTTCAAGAATTTGTTTCTTGATGTTCCTCATATCCACCTCAAGGAAAACAATGTACTTGATAATAGCCTCAATGATGGTGGCCCTATGCACCTTATCTGCATCTTTGTATAAATTTGCGGTCTCCCCTAACATATAATTTTAAAAAATACTATTAAACGATGCCTCTATTTCATGGAGGAATGAGTCCTTATCGATTTCTATTGTTCTTTTTCTTTTCCTTCTATTGGGGTCTTCTTTTCTACATTCCTCTTCTTCCTCAAAGAAGCCTTCTTGGATTCCTTCTTCTTTTCCCTCATATATATCTTAAATGCTTCTTTTTCTTTTTTTATCTCCTCTTCACTCTTGACGTATATGATGCCAAACCTTCTTCTTTTTGAGCTAGCTTCACCCTATGAAGCATCACTTCTTCTTCTTCAGACCAATGGCGGTCCCTCTTCTCCCAACTCTTCTTCTTCTGCAACATTAATACCTATACCCTTCTCTCTCATAGCTTTCTGCTTAACTCTTCTCTTAGCTGGGGTAACAAGTAGTGCAATAGTGACAATTTTCTTCTTCTTAGCCCTTATAGTTTACAGTATTAGAGGGGATCTTTCCCTTATTGGAGGACTAGTATTAGTCTATCTTTTCTCTAGCAAGCTTCCTTGTCTTGGAGGAATTCTAAATAGAACAACTGGTAGATATCCTACTTGATCTCCTTGTGCTTCCACATGCTTTTGCAACACTTAAATCTTCCTTAGCTCTTTCTCTTTCCCATTGTACTCTTTCCATTGAAATTCCCATTTTTTTTACATACACATCAACCATCTTATCAAAACTCTTCTTGATTTGTGGTTTCCTCTATTCCATGTGAACTTCCATAGAATTTTATTCATGTCTCGTACCTTTCTTTAGTTTCATCCTTTGGGATCTTTAGAAAAATGTCAACATAACCAGTAATTCCCTCTTCACTGATCTCATATCCAAATGTAGGGATCCATACTATCATTGATTCCACTACTTCCATCATACACTCATCTATAGATACTAGAAATGTGATATCATTGTGATATTTTTCAACCAATTTCCTTGGTATTTGTTCTCTTTCGGGAATTCTCCTTTGAAATAATGCAAAGAAAACATCAAGAGCATCATCTTGTGCCATCCCATATCCAATTCCACTCATATAATCTTTGATTTGATGGGAAATAGGTTTTCCTCTTATCCATGTCACATTTTGAGTTTCAGGTAGTTTCTTTAGAAAGTAGAAGAGTAAGTGCACCATTAATGTCCCATACTTGAATACATACTTCTTTTCCTTAGTTTTCTTTACGTTCTCCACCAGTTGTTTCCTAAGAAACTCACAAAGATCATAGTCTACACCATTCTCAACCATCTCATATGCCACATTGATTATAGTGGCAGATACAAAATTATCCTTGTTTGTGAAGTAAATTTTATAACTGATCATCATAGTTGTGTATCTCATAGCTGGATTTTTAATTGGATTCACTGCTAGAGCTCTTTTTTCATATATAACACCTATTTTCTCCATAACCACTTCATTCTTTATAGATTTTAGCATAGGAACTGGACTAGTGGAGCAAAGACCAATGACTGCTCTAATTACTTCTTTAGTTATCATGTTGGGCATATCAATCCAAATTTTTTTTCCATGGATTCTACTTAAAGCCATCCTAACCCATTTGTCATCAAAACAAAAAATAAGGAACCCTTTCCATACATCCAGTTTCTTCATAACTAGGTTTTGAAATTTTGGCTTTAGGGAAAATTCTTCTCCAGTAAGCTCATTAATCGACAAATCTCCTAACTTAGAATGATATAACTCTTCTATCCTTACATGAATTTAAATCCTAATATCCTCAATTGGTAAAACCCCATGAGGAATGTGTGAAAATGTGTCGAATGGGTCATCTTCTATGGATTTCATGAGATACCTCTTAAATTTTGGTTGTGGTATTTTTGTTACTTCTATAACCCTCAATGTAGCTATTACAAAATAGATTCAAACTACCTTTCCAACAAAGTTCTTTAAAAACTAGGGTAAATAGATTCGTAAATACCTTTTTCTTCACTTTCCAAACTAGGGTTTTGATGCACTAAAACTTAAATCACCTTTGAACACTTGGAACTCTTTCTTCGCTACTCTACTCTAATTATTTTTTGAAATGAATTTTCCTTAGTGAAATCACTTATAATCTGTTGATTTGACCTAATTTTGCATTGAGTTCTTCAAACCATAAAGTTGGCAACCCTTTATCTGTATGCATAGTTAACTTATGAACCTTCGTAAAATTTTGCATCATCATATTTTCTTTTGTAGTCTTCACCAATAGATCAAGGATGTTGATCTACATCACATATCTTTGTGTTGAGGTATCATCACCTCTTCTTTGGTGGAGGAAAAAATATATCCATTAAAGCTCCCCCTAAGCCATAGATTTTAGCTTAATTTCTAGAGGAAACATCTGCACTAGAGGATGGTACAAATTCTTGTCTTTTGTCCCTTCCTTATTTCTCCAAATATTTTCCATTTCCTTCTTTGTTTCTATTGGATCCACCTTTTTAATTGGTTCATTCCTTTTTACTAGATTATCCTTCCTTGTATTTTTTCTTCTACAAAACTTGGAAATGTGTCTAGGTCTACTACAATTGTAGCATACAACATTCTTCTAAGTAGTATTCCTTCCATTCATTCTAGATCTGCATTGATTATCTTTGTGTCCAAATCTATAGTATGTATAACAGTAAGCTTTGAAAGATTGAATCATTCTACCATTGTTATAGCTATTCATCTTTTTAATTTTACATTCACTTTCTCTTTGACCAAATCTTTTGCATCTAGAAAAGGATAGAGCATTCTGATTCATTTTGCTTCTACATTCCATTTCTATATGTTTAAATTTATTGCAAGATTAACATAAACCATTGAAAGATGGGTACCTTTGTGAATTTGGTTGTCTAACCAAAGGTCTTCTAGCATCTTTCCTTTGATTCTGGATCTACCCATTTTTCTTCTTATCTTCAAATATTCCTTTCAATATTCGTTGTTTGATCTAACTTTAAGGTTTCTCCTATTTCAAATCCCAAACCTTCTTTATCTTTAGAGCCTTTATGATTTGCAATCATTTCATCAAGCTTTGTATCACTCATATTGAATTTTTCTTCATGACTTATTTCCTTTTCCAAATATGATCTTAAATTTAACACTTCTTATTTAAGCCTTATACATTCTTTGATTTTGTTTTCACCATTGCATTCAAGAATTCTTCAACTATTTTCTTTTATTGAACTTGCACTTTCAGCCAGTGATGGATTAATTTTATTTCTTCAATTACTCATTGACTTCCTTATGCTGTTCTCTAAACTTCTTGATTTTATCTCTCAATTTTTTGATGCATTCATTTGCTTCTTTGATGTTTTCTTTTAGATATCTTTTTTCATCTTCGATATTTTCAAGATTTTCAAGGGAAACTTTGATTTCTCCATCTTTTTCATGCATGCAATCTTCTTTTATAAATCCAATAGTAGGAATCTCTTCTAGAGGAGTAGGAAATTTTCTATCAGCCATGTGTTCAACCTACAAGATCTTCCAAAAGAGATTAAGCTCCTTCCAAGAAAACAAGCTTTGATACCAATTGTTGAACACCCAGAATAATGAGAAGGGGGTGAATCAGTATTCTCTTAAACATCTAAGAATTAAACATCTAATTACCAAAGTATAATCAACTACAATAAGGAAAGAAAGCATGAAACATTAACAACACCACTTAACACATGAACACCAATATTTTTCTGTGGAAAACCAAAATTGGAAAAACCATGGTGAGAATTAGCTCGCAATATATTATAACCAGTCATAGTATATTTATAGAAGTGCTCACTACAGGTGGACTCACTGTCCAAGTGGACTCAATGTCCATAGAGAAAAGATAGAAGAGATATGGTGGCTCATAACATATTTTTAACTATTACAATTTCATCTTACATATGCATGAATTGTAGTTCCATTGAAGCTCAATAAAAATCCTTATCTGATTTAGATTCAACACTCTACCTTGCTCTTCATTCGCACAACTTTAATTTTCAACTCAACATTCACAACTTAACTTTGCATAGCTCTAATAAAATTCACATGTAGAAAATTCGCAACATACATCATATATTCATTCCTTACTTCAAAACACTAAAAAATATCTAACATATATATCTGTATCAAACATAGCATCAATTAGGTCAACCTAATTAGATGCAACACCCAAAATATAACGTGTCAACCCCAAAAAATTCATACATACAATGAGCCACAATTGAAAACTCAAAACAACTTGAAATAGGTCAGAATGGACCTATAATTGATCCCACATAAGACCGCAATACTTACTTAACCTTCACACAACATCAAACATGTTAGGTTGACATAAGACCTAATAGCAAAAACCTTCAACTGTGTATCCATATCTCGAAATGTGGACCTCAAAAATTGATGCCAAATGGAATTCATACTCTACTACCATTTGGAAACTTATCCTTGAAATTGAAAAGCTAACAACTCATTCACAGAGACGTGCGTTATCCCCCACACAATTACATTATATAGAAAATCACTATAATTTACCAGGCCAAACTCTGTTACTCATAACTTTCACACCATTTACCAAAACATGATGAAATATTGGAATCAGATACATCTAACATCCACTAAAATTATGTTAGAATTGTAAAATGAATCCTTCATTTGTGGACCGGTGTGGACCCAACAATTTGTGCACTATTATATTGAATCAACAGTATTGACACTTAGTAAATTTCCAACACAACTATTTTTATTAGATCAAACCTCTATGCAAAAATTTCTTCTTCAAAACCTCAAAAACCTATTAGAACTAATCAAAATGGTCTGCAACTAAAATATTCAAATAAGTCACAATGTTAACATCAATGACAACATTGCAACACATCATTATGTACCTTCCATGCTCATATTTCCAAACAACATCATCAATGAAAATCTCTCCAAAATTCTAACACATATGAGTTTATAACTTTTTAAAAGATAATTCCTAAGATAAGGGTAGCTAGCACTCTTATCTAGGTATTTTTTACTTTAAAAATTTAGGATTTTGGGGAATTTAATGATTTTTCTTAATCTTCCCCTAAAATGAACATATTATGAACATAATTAATTATACATGCAAAATAGAGTGTCAAATCTAGTGTGACATTTATAGGAATAAGACTATAGAAAATTATTTAAATTTTATAAATTTTTAGGACAACAATGTGTAACTAAGACTAGAATGTGTATCTAGAATGGTGGTGTATAAGGAAGATAACATGTCATGTTGACATCCATAATAGAGTTATTAGCTAGTTTTCCTAGTACATATTGAATATATCTCATGTTGTGAGTCAATTTTTTTATTAGATTGATTGTTAAATTCTAACAATTTGCATTTTCCATGACTTAGCTCTTTTCTCCTTTCCTCTAACATAGTTTAAGCAAGGGAATTTTATTCTAGGTATGATTTTGTTTATCCTTCTAATAGTGTAGTAGAAGATTAAATCTTATAAATAAAAATATAAAAATATTTTATTTTTATTAATCTTGTCTAGATAGTATAATGCGAATTATTTATAAAACTCTAAAGTATTAAGATCAACAAAATAAATTTTCCCTCTTTACACTTTCCTTATGCCTTACATTGGTCATAAATAAAAGAGAATAATTTGAAAAATAAATGCAACCATGTCATAATGATCTTAAACTCTTACATGTGGTGGTTAGGCCTAAATGACATAGCCAAGTATGGATTTTAAAATGAAATTGACCTCTCCAAGGTGCTTGTAGCTTACAAACTTGCAACCACGACCCCAAAAAACATGAAATTTGTACTCATGCCTTTGGTATCTAAAATAAAATAAAAAATTTGGGTATGTGCATGGAAATATAGAACCAAAAGGTGGTAAAAATGACCATACTTTTTTGAAATCAATAAAAATTGATCTTGGATGCAAAATTGAAAAATAGCCACATTTAAATTTTGAAGATGTGACAAGAATAAGATTCATGATGCTCAAAATTTAATTTTTAAACTACTAATTTATTTTTTAAATAGTAGAGATTAAGAGGTTCAAATAAGAGGAGAACATAAAGTGCTCCTATTTTTGTCAGAAAAAACACAACATATCATCTAATGTGCTCTCCTTAAAATACTTACTTTTTAGATATTTCATAATTATTTCAATAAAAAAATAGGCTAACATCACGTAGATTATATTTTTTTTGTAATGAAGATATGA
>VDFB02032506.1:0-16221 GCA_007258455.2 Sequoia sempervirens | reverse complement strand
AAAGAATATTTGTTTGGGAGACAATGACAACCCTTTAAAAATATTTCTAAATATTACAAATTTCAAAATATGGAAAGCGAAGAAAAATAGAGGCACTTCGAACAAAGTGAAGAATATAAGTCTGCAATTTGTATATCACAGCTTTTCAAAACGAGATCCATGCTTTCAGATTTGTCTTTATACACCAACTCATCCGTGGACAAAGATAAAATAATACTCATTCTAAGGGGAATAAGCAGACTCTAATCACCGATTTTAGATCCTGAAATGTTTAGATTGTTTCGTTGTTCTAGATTGCATTATATTGTTCAGCCACAATGGCAAGCACTCGCTAATATTGCACTTACTTTTGTAAAATAGCGGTCAAAAATCAACTTCCAATATCACAATAATTTATATAAAAATAGAAATACAATTATATCTCAAAAATAGAAATACAATTACATATGAAGAGTAGAAATGTAATACAACGCACAACTCCTTTAACTTTGAAAAGAAATAATGTCTTAAATTCTATTAAGTTCAGTATCAAAGTAGGATGAGGATCTTATTGGGTGCAGCCTCAAAACAGCTTACGAGAAAGAAATACATCAAATTGCATAAGAACAGTCTAAGAGAGACAAGATGTCATCTTCTCTCACCAGAATGGTCTACCAATTTAGAGAAACAATGACAGATTAATGACCTACAGGTGCTGGTGCTGGTGCAGGTGCAGAGCCTTGTCCAGAAATCAACTCCTTGATCTGTTGGTCTTTGACATTGAATGCCTTGGCCAACACATCTTGAGGAATGGGGGGATTGGCTCCGAAGACGGCAGATGCCACGATTTGAACGCCAGGCAGCTGGCTGTTAAATGCAGTAATTGTACTGGCATGTGATGCACCGACGTTGTGCTGAAAATGCACTAAGCCCCTTGGAATCACAAAGACATCTCCCTTCTCCAACTTTTGTGAGAACAAGACATTATTTGTGGTGATAAACCCAACCAAAATAGTGCCCTCCATTACAAATATGATCTCAGTAGCACGAGGATGAATATGAGGGGGGTTCAAGCCACCAGGGGCAAATTCCCCATGGTTGATTGATATGCCCAGTGTGTTTACTCCTGGGAAATTTTGGACATTAGCTGCGGTGATATTGAACCCAAAACTGTTGTTGGTTGAGAGTGGATTGCCTAGTCCCTTAAACAAGAAATCCGATGCCTTCACTACCTTTGGGTCCTTGCAGAAAAAACCGTTTACCTTCACATTACCTTGACTAATATCAGCGACACAGAAATCCTGCAGAGGATCTGGGTCCGATGCATTAATTGACAAGATTATGGAAAGCCACAAAATGCAGCTCAGGGAAGCTTTGATCATTGTTTTGGAAGTTTTCATTTCCAATTGGCTCTGAATGTTGTACGATATAAGAAAAGGAAGTCAGAGTTTAATATGATTTGAGCATAGCAAAAGCATGTATTTATAGGGAAATTATGGGAATAAGCGGTGAAGTATAATTGTTTATCGGAAGATTACAGTTTCCTCAGACTTGTTAAGCGCATATTTTGGAATACTAAGTCAAATTAAAGCGGTTAGATTGTCGTTTGCATGAATTTGTCAATTGTCCACGGGATAAATTCATCGGCGTGGCCTTTTTATTTTGTTTTGATTAAAGC
Source organism: Sequoia sempervirens (assembly GCA_007258455.2). Classification (NCBI taxonomy): domain Eukaryota; kingdom Viridiplantae; phylum Streptophyta; class Pinopsida; order Cupressales; family Cupressaceae; genus Sequoia; species Sequoia sempervirens. The sequence goes on along the minus strand of VDFB02032506.1, from coordinate 14,564 downwards.
TTTATAAATATACAAGCTGATTTGCGTCACGGCTACCTAATCGGATAGAATGAAATAGTTATTTAAGATAGTTATATAAAAAACAGGTAAGTTGACTTTCCTCCAAAATGTAGAGAACTGTGTTCACATTCTCCAAAGGACTCGGTCCAGTATGACTGAATATTAGAGAAGTAGATATAAAGTTAGAGAAGTAGATACCGTCCCAGCTATGTAATATGATTGAATATTTTGAGCATTTAACGACCTATTTCTTTAGGTGAGATACTTTTTTCTTTCCTTGTTTTCCCTATCAAGGCAAAACATAATTAGCACCATGCTCTATTTGACCAATTTCTGTTGAAATGCGAACCACAAACGTTTTTTTTCGATAATTTGTTATGTTTCTTTTTGTTCGATAATTTGTCATGTTTCTTCCTCCGCTTATAGTCGTCTACATCAAAGTGTGCTCTTTCATGAATTACCATTTGCTACTTGATGAGTGCTAACCATCTCTTAGCATGTAACTCGTCGTCATTATTATAACCAAATTTCACCCTTAACAATTCAGTATCTTGACATGCGAACAAAAAAACTAAATAAAGGATCTATTTTGAAATTTTCGAGAGTATGATAGTGGAGATGAAGATTAAGGTTAAATGTTAAAGAGGTTTTCGTATTGGATTCATTTTAGGTTATTTTTGTTATTAAAAAGCATATTACACAAAGATCATTCATAAATAGGTGAGTGATCCTTTTCAGTTATAATTTATTAAGTAAGTTGACTAATAAATCATATTGTATCAAGTCTTGTTGAGTGCAAGGCCTTAACATCATAAGGGGTGAGGTTAGTATGGTGCCCCACATGACTTTGGTGAAATGCATAGCTCTTAATCCTTAAATCTCAACCAAAGAAGATTCAACCTAACTAGATTGATATAAAAAATCTCCATCAAAACAAATAAATAAAGTATATCTTATTAAAGATAATTTCCTTGGAAAAAAGGATAATGACCTACATTGCCTCTAGTTTATAAGCTATAAGAACACTTCTAACTATTATCACATAGCTCTCTTTATCATTCACATCTTTTGATTTGAACCATGAACCTATTATTGAATGGAACTATTTATAAGACTTGATAAAATCACCAAATTTTCTAGTTAGAATAAACATTGATGGAGTTCAACCTATTGGTGAGAGACACAATTATTTTATAAGCAAATATTACCAGAGGGGGTAGCTCCCAATATGAGATTGTTGAGATAAGTGGTGTCTCAACCTGTTTCAATAGAGGAAAACTAAAACTTCTCTGATCACATGAAGGAGTTTAATATGCAATGTATTTTGCATGAATGCAGTTAGCGGTGGATGAGATAAGACAGTGGAGACTTGGACTTAACTATATCAAATAGAACGCGTGAAGCAAATTAGTGGTGGAGCTATTTACAAATTTGGTTGCACGAAGTTGTAACTACCGTAAACAACAGTTAACATGTTCATGCAATCTTGCTACTTCAATGAAGATATTTATTTCTCCATGAGTGGGTGTGATCAGTTGTTACATTCAGTTTTGAACTCAACTTTACACTTTCAGTTCGTTACGAAAATTGCATGATAGAATAATATCTCTATTAGTGTTGAAGAAAGTGATACTATGTAATAGTGTATTAAGCAAAGATAGAGTTGAGAGTTTTCTAAGACACTGTTATGCTATCAGAATTATCCTTGTTCTTGCTAAAGATTGGTGAACACCTGGAGAAGCTTAATGCTATTATTTTATTGTAATTGTTGCTATTGATAATACAAAGTACTATGCTTTTGGTGTGTGGGGTTTTTTACCTAGAAAGGTTTTCCCCACGTAAATATGTGTGTTATGGTGTTATTCTTTTATGTGTGTATTTGAATGTGTTTCCTTTATTGTAATAGTTTAAATATTTGTATGAATCTGCACTATCTCTCCTTCATAGATTAGTGTTGGAAGCATTGTTCTAAACCTTTGCTTCCTCTTAGTTGGTATCAGACCCTAGCCAATTTGGGTCTCATTGTTTGGTAGTGGGTTTTTTGTAATGATCTTTGTTTGAGTCAGAGTCTTTGCATAAGTATTTCAAAATCCTATTGCAGAAATAAAGATGGAAAACACATCCAGTAGAATCAAGATGGATAAGTTTAATGGTAGAAACTTCGAGTTATAGAAGTTGAAAATGGAGGATATGCTTGTGGATAGAGATATGTGGGCTGCAATATCCAAAACAAAACCAACCAATATGACTCAAGAAGAGTGGGATTTGAAGGATCAAAAAGCCAAGGGTTTTGTTAGACTTTGTTTGGCTGATTTAGTGCTCCTAAATGTCCATGAAGAGAAGACTGTTAAATGTCTTTGGAAGAAGCTTGGAGATGTTTATTAGGATAAATCCTTGGTAAACAAGTTATTCCTACGAAATAAATTGTATTCTATGAAGATGGAAGATGGAGGATCCATTGCAGATCACCTGAATGCATTTAACATGTTAATTTCTTAGTTGAGTTATGTTGGTAACAAGAGGGTATGTGCAGGATCATCATGGAAAAAACAGACCCGTAAGTGGCAAAAATTCAAAAAAATCAGAGTTAAGAAACTTGACATAAAAATTTGAATAAGTTATCTATATTATTTCAAAAATATGTAAGAATAGAGTCTGTACAAATTGAATGTGGTTTCTAAACTACTAGGTTTATTTTAAAAAAATCTATTTGGTGAAAATTTGAAATTTCAATGTAGTAGTACTTAAATTTCAAGGAAAAAATAAGAAGTAGGTGTCTGTCTGACCACCCTAACCACAATAAAATGATCCTATCAATCAGGACTTTAGTCATAGTTCAAATAGAAAATGAATAATAATTATTTATTAAATTCAAAGTAAAGCATAATTTATATTGGTGGAAAGCTAAGAATCTCCTTTAAAAACCCTTTTCATTTCATCAATTTTGGGTAAAAAAAAGTCGCCAGCCACATGCCCTACTCATACACATCATATCGCCACTTTTTGGCCCATCATGATCCTACAGATACCCAAGATTAAAGGTGAGGATTGTTGCATGCTTTTGTTATGTTCTTTGCTAGACTCATGGGATCACTTGGTTATGTCTATTGGAAGTACCACCACCAGTTTTAAAATGATTATGTGGTTCCATTGGTCTTGTCTGAAGAGATGTTGAGAAAATATTTTTAGATGGCCAAGGAAGCACTTGCTATTCATGACATACCTAAAGAGAAAGGAAATAAAGAGGAAAATAAGTTCAAATCAAAATATTCAAGGAGATCTAACTCTCCTAACAATTTCAAGGTGAAATGTTGGAACTGTGGAAAACCTGGTCAATTAAGTAAAGATTGTAAGGAGGAGAAGAAAAAGAAAGGTAAAAAAAAATTATTTGATTATGACTCAGAAAAATCCTCTTAGGATGATGTAGATGCTTTTTTCATAGCCTTGGCAACTCATGCATTAGAAGATGTGTGGGTAATAGACTCAGGTGCCTCTTTCAACATGACCTCGCATAGGGGTTGGTTCTCAAAGTATGAAGAGTATGATGGTGGGAAGGTGTATCTAGGTGATGACTCTTATTTGAAAATTGTTGGTCGTGGAAGAATCAAGATTAGATTCCCTAATGGTAGAGTGAAGGGGATTGATGGTGTGCTGCATATCCTGGGCTTGGCATGAAACCTACTTTATGTGAGTAAGTTGAGTAATGAGGGTGTGCAGGTTGTTTTCTCAAATGGAGGATGTAAGATGAAAAGAGGATCTATGGTGTTGGCTAAGGGTGTTCAGATCGACACTTTGTACAAGTTGGATGCATGCACTATTAAGTGCAATAGTTATTTTGATATTCTAAAGAAAATTTCTTTGGATTCTTTATCCTCACCATCAGATCTATCAGTGAATAATTCTATTGTTTGTACATCTGATGGTCATGCTTTATGGGTACCTAAGGTTGCAAATTATTTGGAGATGAATATTCCAGCTGAGAAGACATTGTTATGGCACCAAAGACTCAGTCATATTGGTAAGAAGGGTCTTAGAACCCTAAAAAATAAACGCCTTGTTGAATGCCTTGATGATTGTAATCTCGAGTTTGACTTTTCTGAACATTGTGTATATGGTAGACACAACCGTGTTTCCTTTGATTCCAATTCCCATAAGTCTTTTGGGATTTTAGACTATATTCATGTAGATGTGTTTGGTCCTGTGAGTGGTCCTTCATAAAGAAAATATGTATATTTTGTGTCTTTCATAAATGATTATAGTAGAAGGACATTTGTTTATTTCCTCAGGAGTAAATCAAAAGTCTCTAATCAGTTTAAGGAGTTTAAGGCTTTGGTTGAAAATTAGACTGATAGAAAGATTAAATGTTTGAGGACTAACAAAGGTGGTGAGTTTTGTTTGGTAGAATTTGATAAGTTCTGTAAGGAGCATAGGATTGAGAGACATAGGAAAACTCCATACACCCCACAACAAAATGGAGTTGCAGAGAGGATGAATAGGACGATGATGGAGAGGGCTAGGAGAATGTTGAGTGGTGTTTTCTTTGAGCAGATGTTTTGGGTTGAAATTATAGCCACTGCATGTTATCTGATCAACATATCTCCTACATCAGCTCTTGCTAAAAAGACACCCATTGGAGGCATGGCCTGGTAAGAAGCCTTTGATGAGAATGTATCTTAGAGTTTTTTATTGTAAAGCTTATGCTCATGCTTTGAGTGTAAAGAGATCTAAGTTGGAAAACAAGGCCGTTAAGTGTACCCTCATTGGCTATGGTGTTAGTGTGAAGGGGTACAAGCTTTGGGATCTAGTGACCGAGAAGGTTCTCCATAGAAAAAGTGTAATATTTTTGGGAGTTGAAACCTTCCCCAGTTGAGTGTAGCTAGAGAAAGAGGAGAAGCATAAGAAGGAGGTAGTTCAAGTTCCACATATTTCGATGAAAAGTGAACTACGTACTCCTATTGAACCTGGTGATGAGGAGATCCCTAGAAGCTCTATAATTTCTAAACAAGAAGAACCACAACCTTAACAATTCAGGAGGTCTACACATGATAGGCAGCCACCAGAGAGGTTTTACTATTCACCAAAAAGATTTGATTATTCACTATTGGATTCCAGTTGTGTTTTTGCTTTGATTGCTAACACTGATGAGCCTAGGACTATTAGAGATGCTATGGGTATGAGTGATGCAGATTCTTGGATGAAATCCATCGATGAAGAAATGGTTGCTTTGAAGAAAAATAGTACATGGGATCTAACACCTTTTCCTAAAGGATGGGAACTTGTTGGATGTAAATGGGTGTTCAAGAAGAAATGTGGTCTTGATGGTAGCGTTGAGAAGCATAAGGAATGGTTGGTCACAAAGGGGTATTCTCAGATGGAGGGAATTGACTATGGTGAGATATTCTCTCCTATTGTGAAGCTAATGTCTATTCGGTTCTTGTTATCACTTGTAGCAGTGTATGATCTAGAAGTGGAACAAATGGATGTGAAGACAACATTCCTTCATGGTGATTTGGAGGAAGAGATCTATATGTCCCAACTAGAGTATTTCATGGTATAAGGTAAAGAAAATTTGGTTTGCAAGTTGAAGAAGTCTTTATATGGTCTTAAGTAGTCTCCTAAATGTGGTACCAAAAATTTGACACCTTTGTGTTGTCTTTGGTATTTCTGAGATCTAAATCTAACCATTGTGTATATTACAAATTTGATAATGGTCACATTGTCATAATTACATTCTACACAGATGATATCTTGTTTTTTGGGAATGGTATGAATTTGATTTTAGGTTTGAAGTCTCAGTTGTTAGGATAGTTTGAGATGAAGGATCTAGGTGCAACAAGGTATACTCTGTGGATGGAGATGACAAGAGATAGAGCTAGCAGAAAGCTTTGGTTAATCCAAAGAAACTATGTGAATTCAATATTGGAGAGATTCAACATGACAACTTGTAGGAAGTTAGTTTTTCCAGTGATGCAGGGGACACAACTTTTTGTGGAGGATTGTCCAAAATCTCCTACTGAGATGGAGGACATGACTAGAGTACCATATGCAAGAGCTATTGGCAATATGATGTATGTGATGGTTTGTACAAGGCCATACATTGCCCAAGTAGTGGGAGTCCTTAGTCGGTATATGGCTAATCATAGATGAATATATTGGGATGTGGTAAAGAGAGTGTTCAGATATTTGTGGGGTTCTTCTAAGTATTCCCTATGTTATAATGGCTATCCTAGAAGTTCTCAACATTTTGTAAGTATTCATGCATATGTGGATTCAAATTGGGCCGGTGACATTAATAGCAGAAGATCCACCAGTGGATATATGTTCATGATGAATGGTGGTGCTATAAGTTGGATGAGTAAGCGACGAGTTGTAGTCGCTTTGTCCATGACAAAATCAGAGTACATGGAAGCTACTCATGCTTGCAAGGAATCCATTTGGCTTAAGAGGTTGTGTTCGGATATTAGTTTTGGTGTAGGAAAGATTACTATCTGTTGTGATAGTCAGAGAGCCCTTTGCTTAGCAAAGTGATAGGGAGGGGTTGGATGGAAACAATAACTGCTCCATGCTTTGGATCTTGCTAGGGAAGACCCCCATGGTGTCACACTCCACCACTTTAACCTATAGGACCCACTGTTTGTGCAGGTTCCCCTGGTTCACTTTTCCAACCCAACTATCAGGTCACATCCTATCAACCAAGCCAACCTTGGTGCAATACTTTAACTCCTCCTTAGCCCTTAATCTTCCCTAAAGACTAATTAAACCTCCAAAACTTGAATTTTGATTTGCAGGGGTGTGGAGAGGTTTCTAATAGGTTCTTTCCATCTCATCATGGCTCTGGAAGGTCTTCCTAACTCCAACTTGCCATCGCTTCCACCAAACCCTCATTTAGGGTTAGAAAGGCTACTAGCCCTTGAGCCCCAATTAGGTCTCCATCTCTGAGAAAACAGGTCAATCCTTGAAAGTTTCCCAAAGAACATAGGATCTTTCCTTAGGTTTCTTGGTCCATGTTTCTATCTCTCAAATAATTTTGGGGTCTTGGACCTTCACTGTCCGTACACAGGTGTAACCCTTAAATTGCACAATCTGGCCTTTTAAAAAACCATTTCCTGACCACACAGCAAACTAGCAGTTTATTCTATCACCAAATGGACTAGTGAAACCTCTTCCTTCATTCCAAGTCTTTGTAAGCCATCTATCTACTTCTCCACACCGTGACTTGATAGGGAAAGGTCACCCCCTGCAAACCAAGTGCTTAATACTCATTGTCTTTCCTAGCCGGGCACTGTCAAGCTTGCCTAGGAGAAGACTTTCTCCATGATTCTTTGACTCCTACAGACTCCTAACCCTAACCTCTTTATAGACATGGAGCCTAGCCACATTCCCCACAAGCCCATACTCTAGGTACAGTGGAAATGTGAGCTAAAACCCCATTTTTCATAGTCTACCAGTCAGAACAACAATTAAAGAAAGAACAAAGTATTTATAAGATAACTTGAAAATGAATAACCTACTATCTACTATTCCAAACGATGCTTGAAGACAATTTCACTACATTCTACTCTATACAAAATGCCATGATCAATCCATTAACATACTAATTCAAAATAGGAACAAAACAAGAAAATACACACTCAAATTTCACTGTTTTCTTGATTTCAAACCAATTACAAACTCAAATGCTTCCAACCTCAATTCCATGTCGAGGTCCTCTTTAAATATGGCCTCTAAAATAGTTAAGCTCGGCCTTAACCACCCCTTGGCCACTTGTATGCTAATCCTATTATGGCAAAGTTGCAAAATGGAACATTTTGCAACTTCTTTCCAATTTCCAAGAGACTGAGCAAAAAAGGACTCAAAATCTCTTGAAACCTTCCAAAACATCATTCTAATGATCAAATTTAGTCCTAAACTATCTCATCTATCCAATGGTCAACATGACCTTTGTGGAAACATACTAAAGATAAAAAAAAAAAAACTAGGTTGCCTAATTGCCTAGTGTTTCCTAGTGTTCCTTAGGTGCTCCTGCACCATTTTCCCCCACTCTGCACAAACTCTAAGGAATGTGAGGAGAGAGTAGTGATTCATCAATTCCCTACTTCTTGAACTCAGCTGCATCCACCCAAGTAGCCTTAGATTCATGTTTGTTCTTCCATTTGATAAGATGCTCCATGTACACCTTATGCCTTGTAGATTTCTTCACTCTTGACTCCAAGACCCTCTCTGCTTGTAGCTTGTATGGAGTAGGTAAGGCTATGTTGCTTACATCCTTTAGGATCTCTCTACTATCCTAACCTAATTCATTGACTGATCCCTTATATTTGATCAAATCAGCTACATTGAACACTGGTGAAATCCCCAAATCTCCAGGTAACTCCACCTTGTATGCATTTTTCCCATACTTGGCTAACACCTTGCATGGTCCCACTCTTTTCATCTATAATTTGGTTGATGTACCCTTCTGCCACCTGGATTTGTTGAGGTGAACCATGACTTAGTCTCCTACTGCAAATTGCAAATCTTTTTTTGACAAATCTACCTTATCCTTCAACTTTTGTGTAGCCTCGGTGACTATCTTCTTTACCTGCTCCTGAATCTCTTTCATTGTCTGAGTGAAGTCCTCTACATGTCCACTCCTATTCTCCATAGCTCCTAGATATCTGAGCTCACATATTCCTCTTGGGTGCATCCCATACACTACTTCAAAAGGGCTCTTCCTTGTAGTTCTATTCACACTGTCATTGTATGCATACTCAGCCTGTGATATGACCAAGTCCCATGTCTAGCCATACTCCTTGGTTAGGAATATAAGAAGGTTACCTAACACTCTATTAACCACCTCAATTTTTCCATCGGTCTGAGGATGATAAGTTGATCCAAAAGATAAATTGGTACCTAATCTGCTCCATAGAGTTTTCCAAAAATGACTCATAAACTTCACATCCCTATCCGATACAATGCTCAAAGGAAATCCATGGATCCTTACAATTTCCTTGAAGAAAAGGTGAGCAATGTAGCTAGCATCATGTGTGGTCTTGCAAGGGATAAAGTGACTCATCTTGCTAAATCTATCTACCACCACATAGACACTATCAAACCCTATTTTTTTCTTAGGGAATCCTATAACAAAATCCATGCTAACACATTCCCATGGTCTGTTGGGAATAGGTATAGGTTGATACAAACCTACATTGCTAGCTCCCCCTTTGGCTTTCATACAAACTACACACTACTCCACATACCTTCTGACATCCCTTGGAAATTTGGGCCAATAGTAGAACCTTTTCACTAGTTCCATTGTCTTGTTGATACCAAAATGACCACTAATACTGCCATTGTGCTTCTCTTGGATAAGATTCTCTCTCATAGAACCTTTTGGCACACACAACTGATTTCCCTTGAATAACAATCCACTTTGTAATGTATACTCTGAGTATTGACTATGAAAATGATTCTCAAAGTCAGAACATACCTTGTAAGCCTCTGAGAAGTCTTCGTCTTCCCCATATAGATCCTTGAAACTCTCTATTCCAATGCTCTTGATCTATATCTCTTGCACTGTCAGCAATCTTCTACTTAGTGCATCTGCCACCTTGTTCAACTATCCCTTCTTGTGCTTGCTGGTGAAGGTAAAAGTTTGGATGTATTCCATCCATTTCAAATGTCTATTACTTAGCTTCTGTTGAGTGTTGATATAGCTAAGTTCCTGATTGTCAGTGAAGACTACAAACTCTTTGGGTAGGAGATAATGCATCCACTTCCTAAGTGACTGTACTAAAGCATATAGTTCTAGGTCATAGGTAGAGTACTTTATCTTAGCTTCATTGAGCTTTTTGCTAAAAAATGATATAGGCCTGCCTTCTTGGCTGAGTACTCCTCCTACTGCAACTCCACTAGAATCACATTCCATGGTAAACAACTTCTCAAAAATAGGCAATAAGAGAATAGGTTGAGTTGCCACTTCTTGTTTTAGTTTCTCAAAACCTTTCTCAGCTTCTTGAGTCCACTTAAACTTAGTCTTTAAACCACCTTTTATTGTATCTAGGATTGGTGCACATATGCCACTAAAGTTCCTTGTGAATTTTCTATAAAATTGAGCCAATCCATGAAAACTTCTTACCTTTGTCCCTATGGTTAGTGTAGGCTAGTTTATGATAGCTTCCACCTTGCTTGGATCCATCTTCAATGATCCTTGGGATACTACAAACCCCAAATACACAAGTTCCTATTTGAAGAACTCGCATTTCTCTAGATTGATGGCTAACTTCTCCTCTTGCAACCTTTTAAGAACCAACTCCACATGCTTTAGGTGTTCTTCTGTTGTCTTGCCGAAGATGAGTATATCATCAAGATATACCACCACAAATATCCTTGTAAATTCTTTGAGCACTTCATTCATGAGTCTCATGAATGTGCTAGGGGTATTAGAGAGGCCAAATGGCATCACTCTCCACTCATACAACCCATCATTTGTCTTAAAAGTTGTCTTCCACTCATCTCCATCCTTGATTCTGATCTGATGGTATCCTCTCTTGAGATCCAACTTGGTAAAGTACTAAGCTCCTCCACGACAATCCATCAAGTCCTCAATTCTAGGAATAGGAAACCTATACCTGGTTGTGATTCTATTTATTTCCCTAGAATTAGTGCATAATCTCCACTTACCACCTTTCTTGGTTGCTAAGACCACTGGTACTGCACATGGGTTGATACTCTTCCTAATCAATCCTTGATCTAACAACTCCTGCACTTGTCTAGCTACCTCTAGGTTCTGATTTGGGGTAAGCTTGTAGGCTGCTTTGTTTGGCAATGAGCCCCTGGTATGAAGTCAATTTTATGACTAATGGCTCTCTTTGGAGGTAAAGTTGATGGTGTTCCATCACTCACTATGTCCTTATACTTCTCAAGCAACTTCTGGACTGCTCCGGGTATGACTATTTTCTCAGTCTTGTCCTCTTCCTTGGGTTGCACCATGACTACATATCCTTCACCTCCTTGATGTAGGTTGTTGATGAACTCTTTTCCATTGCTTAATAAGACACTAGGGGTCTTTGACTGTCCTTCTTCCTCATCTGATAGTGACTGCAAATTAAATGCCTTCCCATCCTTCTTGAAAGAAATGGTGTTCTCTTTTCCATCATACATGATGGCATGCATCCATGGGTAATACATCACAAATCAATTTGTCTTTATACCCTCCAATGGAGAACTCCATTGTTGTCTGCTCATTGACAAGAACACTTTGTCCTTTGTTCAACCATGTCACCTTGTAGGGATTAGTATGGGGTATTTTCTCCAATTTCAACTTCTTTACTACCTCCTCAGAGATGATGTTATCAGTTGAACCTGAATCCACAATAACCTTGCATACTTTTCCAAGTATTTTGCAATCTCACTCTAAATAAGGCTCTTCTCTGTGTTGGCTCTTCCTTGACCAGTTGTCTGATCAAAACTCTACTGAACATCAGATTCTCCCCCACTTATGATTCAATGTGACTAACCTCTGGTGATTTGACACTCATGTTGTCCTCTTGTGCATATGCCACTCTCTTCTCGATATTTGATGAAGATGCTTTCTCCGGGCACCTATAGGTTGGATGACCCACTTGACCACAATTATAACATTTCATATTGGAAAAGTATGAACTACTTCTTCCTGCTCCTCTTCCTCTATTTGAACCTCCATGAGGTCCTCTACCTCTATTATATCATCCTCTAGATGTTGTCTCACCTCCATGCTCTGTGAGTTTAGACTCTCATTGGTTTCTTTGTTCAGTCCCTTTACCTTGGTATCCACCTCTATGTACTCTTTGATCTCTGCCTTTGCCCCTACTCTTAGAGGCCTATTCTTGTTTCCTCTTTCTTCTTTCCTCGATCTTTATATCCAATTGATAGCATTGGTGTACTATCTTGGGACTTAGAAGAGTCATATCCTCTTGAATGTTCCACTTCAAACCATTAAGGTATCTAGCCACCTTGAGACTTTCATCCTCTATCACATTAGACCTCATGCAAAGTTTTTGGAACTCCTCAGTATAAGTGTTCACATCTTGGTCTCTTTGCCTCAAACTCTATCTTTTCTTATGTAACTAAATATCATAATCATCTGACATGTATGCTTCTCTTACCTTGGCAACCATTCCTTTCCAAGTTGAGCTAGGTTGCTTGCCTTCTTTTTCCCTCTCTATTTGAATGAACTTCCACCATGTCAAGGTAGAACCTCTTAGTCTTGATTTAGCCACCTTTACCTTATGTGCTTCTATGACCCCATCACACCCAAAATGGTTTTCCATTCCCTCTATCCAATCCATGACTAATTCAGCTTCCATTTTACCACTAAACAGTGGTATGCCTTCAAGTCCTTTTCCACTCAAAGCCTTTAATGCCTTCAAGAAAGGCTCTTCTTCCAAAATAGGGCCAGGTTCAGGGATCTTATCTTCCTCTACAACCTCTTCTTTCTTTGGTATCCTTCCTTCCAATTGCACATTATTCAATGCTTTCTCAAGTTGGTCTATTCTTTCTTTTAACAGATTATTGTCTTCCTCTTGTTCTTCGACCATCTTGGCCAATTCAACATTTGTCACCATGATGGTAGAACCACTAGATTCAAGGTATGACATACAAGATTCTTCCCAAATCTTTAACTTGCTCTGATACCAATCTGATAAGGAGGGGTTGGATGGAAACAATCACTGCTCCATGCTTTGGATCTTGCTAGGGAAGACCCCCATGGTGTCACACTCCACCACCTTAACCTATAGGACCCACTGTTTGTGCAAGTTCTCCTGGTTTACCTTTCCAACCGAACTATTATGTCAAATCCTATCAACCAAGCCAACCTTGGTGCAATGCTTTAACTCCTCCTTAGCCCTTAATCTTCCCTAAAGACTAACTAGACCTCCAAAACTTGAATTTTGATTTGCAGGGGTGTGGAGAGGTTTCTAATAGGTTCTTTCCATCTCATCATGGCTCTGGAAGGTCCTCCTAACTCCATCTTGCCATCGCTTCCACCAAACCCTCATTTAGGGTTAGAAAGGCTACTAGCCCTTGAGCCCCAATTAGGTCTCCATCTCCGAGAAAACAGGTCAGTCCTTGAAAGTTTCCCAAAGAACATAGGATCTTTCCTTAGGTTTCCTAGTCCATGTGTCTATCTCTCAAAGAATTTTGGGGTCTTGGACCTTCACTGTCCGTACACAGGTGTAACCCTTAAATTGCACAATCTGGCCTTCTAAAAAACCATTTCCTGACCACACAACAAACTGCCAGTTTATTCTATCACCAAATGGACTGGTGAAACCTCTTCCTTCATGCCAAGTCTTTGTAAGGCATCTATCTTCCTCTCCACACTGTGACTTGATAGGGAAAGGTCACCCCCTGCAAACCAAGTGCTTAATACTCACTGTCTTTCCTAGCAGGGTAGTGTCAAGCTCGCCTAGGAGAATACTTTCTCCATGATTCTTTGACTCCTACAGACTCCTAACCCTAACCTATTTATAGAAATGGGATCCTACCACATTCCCACAGTCGACGAAACAAGTGGAAGTTCTCATTTTTTCAGCCTACTAGTCAACAACAATTAAAGAAAGAACAAAGTATTTACAAGATAAATTGAAAATTTTTAACCTACTATCTACTATTCCAAATGATGTTTGAAGAAAATTTCACTAAATTCTACTCTATACAAAATTCCATGATCAATCCATTAACATACTAATTCAAAATAGGAACAAAACATGAAAACACACACTCAAATTTCACTGTTTTCTTGATTTCAAACCAATTACAAACTAAAAATGCTTCCAACCCTCAATTCCATGTTGGAGGTCCTCTTTAAATATGGCTTCTAAAATAGTTAAGCTCAGCCTTAACCACCCCTTGGCCACTTGTATGCTAATCCTATTATGGCAAAGCTGCAAAATGGAACATTTTGCAACTTCTTTCCAATTTCCAAGAGACTGAGCAAAAAAGGCCTCAAAATCTCTTGAAACCTTCCAAAAAATCATTCTAATGATCAAATTTAGTCCTAAACTATCTCATCTTGTCCAATGGTCAATACATCCCTTCATGGAAACATACTTAAAGATAAAAACAAAAACTAGGCTGCCTAATTGCCTAGTGTACCTGGCATCTTTGGGTGCCCCGCACTATAAAGAATCCCACTTTCCAGCCGTAACAGCACATTGATGTTCAATTTCATTTTTTTTGTGATATGGTAGAAGATGGAAAGTTAAATTTGGAGAAGGTTGAGACTTTGAGAAATGTTGTAGATGCACCGACGAATCTAGTGAGCACAAAGAAGTTTAGATGGTGTGATGTTTGCATGGGCCTGAGGGCCGTAAATAGTTGATTATAGAGGACTTCATGACATGTCTTTGACAAGTGGGAGATTGTTGAGATAAGTGGTGTCTCAACTTGTTTCAATGGAGGAAAACTAAAACATCTTTGATCGCATGAGGGAGTTTAATATGCCATGTATTTTGCATGAATGGAGTGAGTGGTGGATGAGATAAGCCGGTTGAGACTTGGAGTTAAATATATCAAATAGAATGCATGCAGCAAATTAATAG
>VDFB02032505.1:0-11441 GCA_007258455.2 Sequoia sempervirens | reverse complement strand
CCATGCCCAAATGTATGCATTTTCTCTAATTTTCTGATTTTATGTCCCTTTCACTATGCTTTTTCTTATATGTATTCACCAATTCTTCTAGCTACTTTATCCTTTCAAGTTCTTGTAATTCCTTCTTAATAATTATTTCCTCAACAAAAAAATCTTCATCATTTTCCAAAAATTGATCATCATCTCCCATGGTATATTCATAGCCCTCACTATTAGGACTTTGTGGTGTTATTTTTCTTCTTTTCTTTGTAAAATTTACATCCCTTGAATCAGATTTAAAGGTGCTAATATAATGCAGTGCTTGTTTGACTAGTGTATGCACATTCCTATGGAAATCTACCTTTAATTATGAATCTATCTCAAGTATCACAACATCTTCCTTTTCTTATTTCTTAATTGACCCTCTCAATGCACCTTTCCTCTTTAGGTGGTGTGAACATCTAAGCTATTGATTTCTTCAGCCTTCTTGTAGGTGTAGAAGAATATTCATTTTTTCCTTTTTTAATTTTTTATGATTTCTTAGAGGTGGGTATTTCTTGTTGCTTCCTTATTGCACATTCCTTACTAAGAGCTTTAGGCTCAGTTTCTTACAAATATTTCTTCTTTGGACCCCCCATGCTATGGATAGGTGAAGCAGCATGGAAGCCAAAGGTTAATTCCCTCTCTGCAACAAGGTTTTCGATATTTTTTTAGTGTCCCCTATTTTCTTCATTACGTTCCATAAGGATGTCATTAATGCCATGACTTTCAAGAAAATTTTCCCAAGAAACATGTGGAAACTTATTTCTCAAACTTCTTTTTACTAGTAATGTAACCATGAAAAAAATGTGATAATGTTGTATCATTAATTTTTATTTTCTACTATGAGCCCATTATTTTCAACAGATTGTAAATAAATTTTGGAACATTTACTTTCCTATGATGTTGAAAATGACTAAGCAACTTAAAGTGCACTATATAAAGTGAAGACTAACTACCATCACATGTTAGGTATTTGAATTTATAAGTAGCTATGGTGCCTAGATCTAGGGTATGGATAATTGTTTTATACCTTGGGATGATGAGTCTAGGTTCTCGTCTAGTTGACATCAATCGTTCCTGGAAGTGATAACATCTACCCTCATTGGGAATTCTTCTCTCTCTTGTGGTAGACCTGATACCTAAGCTACGGTAGCCTTAGAAGAATCCACTCTTAATCCTTGCATGATGGTTTCATTATTTTTCAAAGTCGAAGCGAACTACCATGTCATGGGTTCATTGAACTCTATTAATTTCAAGAACTACTCCATCCAACCAAACCATTGGAAGACATAAAAACATAACCTATCCTCCAATAACTGGTTGTGTGTTGAAGGCTCCCTTTGAATCATGTCACCACCCATGGTAGTGTTCTACTCTTCTTAATAATGCTTTGTTCTTCAACTTTTCTCCAATTCTCGTCAATTCTACTTTGTCCTAGTTTTACACCACTTCCATACACAATTCCACTATACTCTATTTTCTCAATGTAGTTGGTTCTTACCCTTTTCTTTCATTTTAAGCTTGTACCCCTCTAAAAGTTTAATGGTGAAAGATTTAATTGAGAAAAGTTTATGAAAATCAAGAAAGTACCCCTCTCCCTAACTAATGGTATTAAGTGTCCACACTTAATTTGATGGTTTTTGGTGGAGGGTGATAGGTAGTGATGTGGAAATATCAAAATAGATATGAAACATGCAAGAATTAATATATAAACATGCAATCTAAAAAAAATAATTATGTCAACTATGGTAAATTAAGGTATGTACTTGTAGAAATGTGTTGAATTGAAACTTAGCTCATGTGAAATTGTTGAGTATTGCTTGCAACAAAATTTGATGTGACTTGAATTAATTGCAAATGCATGACACATGGTGGATGATGGTATGGAAATGTTGTGATATGTACAGATGATGGAAGGTAAAATGAGTTGTATGGTGCATGCAAATAAGAAAAGGTGATAAGAATTTTAAATGTGAGCAAGTGAAAGAGGCTACATGGAGTGAAATAATAGATGTGAAGTTGCATATATAGAGGAATATAATTGGGTATGTGCAAGATCATCATGAAAGTGTAATAGGCCCCTAAGTAGCCAGCCAAAAATTCAGAAAAATCGAAAGTTAGGCAACTCTTGACATACCAGTTGAATATGTTATCTATGGCTATTTAAAAATATGTAAATAGAATCAGAAAAATTGAATTTAGTTTCTAAACCACTAGGTTTGTTTAAAAATAAAAATCTATTTAGTGAAAATTAATAGAAATTTCTTACATCAGAGGGTAATTCTAAAATTCTGCTGTGGAAAAATAAGTAGACCTGGTCGGTCCCAATTCACCCAACCAATAAAATGATAATATTTTTTATAATATTTTAGATATAAGTAGAGGACTCATGTCTGATGTGATGTATTATTGTTTGTAATTTTTTTCCAAGTAAATAATTAATTAAATGAAGTTTTAATACATTTTTTTAAAAAATATAAAACTCATATGTCTCACCAATCTTTAACTTACATCTTTATGAAATTCAATATTTGTTTTTTAATCCTATAGTATACAAAGCATAGAATGTGACACATATTTTGATTCAAAAATGTGATACCATTTGTTATAGATGTTTTCCAATTAGCTCATCAATTAAGAATTTAGTCATAATTTGAATAGAAATGAATAATAATTACTTATTAAATTCAAAGAAGAGAATACTTTATATCGATGGTTGAGAATCTCCTTTATAAACCATCAATTTTGGGTAAAAAATATCAACCACATACCCATCATATTGCCACTTTTGCCCATATCATGATCCTACCCATACCTAGTTGGTAATATTGCATAGACATATAATTTGATAGTAATTTAAAACTATTTCTAAAATGAGTGCTACAAACAATCTTCAATAGGTCTCATTCTAAATTTTGTCTCCTTTAGGCATGAACCTATAGGTCCCCACTACTTTGATTGTATAGAAATAAAAATGAATGTTTTATTGTTGTCACTTGTGTAGTGTGTGCATGTGAATTTTGTGTGAGATTATTCTTGTGAAATATTAGTGGGTGAATTATGTAGCTCACCAACTGACTTAGTTGTTGAACTTATACTATTTGATGTTGAAACTTTGTGATCAGGTCTTTTCTCCATGTCTGATTCATCGTCATCTCCATGTCCATAGTTTTTAATTAATGAAAGAAGGAAATATTCCTTTTTTAATGATCTTTGATAAAGCTTAAGCTAGTTTCCATTAACTAGTAATGAGAATCTAACGTTATCAGTTGTCTACAATTGGATTGCCCCATTACAAAACACCTATTGTATCTCACATGGGCCTAGCCATCTTTTCTATAACTTTCCTTTGTAGTCCTTGTATAGGTCTATAGTCATAAAAAAAATCTCAATCTCATGCACTGAATTCTTTTAAATTGATAAATTGATCATGTCATCTATTTCTTTGATTTTGGACAACTTTAGTGTGGTGAATGGCTTCCATTCTAACTTCATCAAGTGCATTCAAGTTATGTAGTCTCTCCTTTTATGTTGTTGTCAAGTCCATTCCTAGTGTTACTCTCATCCTTAATGTTTTGTACTAAAATTATATAGGAAGAACTTCTTTCTTGCTATACACTAGCTCACATGGTGTAATCCCTATTGTACTTTTCCAAGTTGTTTTCTAGGCCCAAACTACCTTAAGCAACCTGGCTACCCAATCTTTTCTATGAATTTGTATTATTTTGGTTAGAACATTCTCAATCTCCCTATTTGTGACTTCCACCTATCCATTAGCTTGAGGGTGGTAAGGTGAGGACTTCTTATGTCTAATTTCATACTCTTGAACTAACTTTGTGATCATCTCAGATGTAAACTAGGGTCCTTGTTCTGTGACAATTTCTCTTGGGACCCCATATCTTGTGAATATTTCTTCATTGAAATTTTGTCACATTCCCATTTCTTGCAAACTACAAAACCTTAACTTTTAACCACTTTGTAAGGTAATCTATGTAGACCAATATGTACTCTTTATTGTTTGATGTTGGTGATTATGGGGTCAATGAAGTCTAATCCCCATTTATCAAATAGTGTTATTACCAAACATGGCTCGAATGGCATTTCATCTATTTTTCTTGGCCTTCCCATTCTCTAACACCTATCACAACTCCTTCTATACTTCACTACATCCTTATGAAGAGTTGGCCAATAATAGCCAAAATTGAGAATCTTAAGTGCGTTGTGCAAAATTCCATGGAATCATGTGCAAAATGTAAGAATATAATTTGTACTACTCTTTGGAAGGTGGTTGGTACATTACATATTCCAAATGGTAGGAAAAAATAGGCTTATGTTCCCTGAGGGCATATAAATTTTCTCTTGTCTTAACCTTTCAGAGCAATCTTAATTTTGTTAAAGCCACTAAATCCAACTAAAAAGGAGAAGTATTTCTTACCAGCTACTAAATCAAGTACTTGGTCAATGAAGGGTAATGGAAAGTGGTCTTTCCTGGTGACAACATTCAATTCTCTATAGTCTACACACACCCTCCATTTTCCTCATTTCTTTGGAACAATCACTAGAGGTGACACCCATTCACTATAAAAAATAGGGTAGATGAAGCTTGCATCTAGCAATTTTTATAATTTTGATTTAACTATGTCCTTAGTTGTAGGATTCATTCTCCTTCGGAGTTATCATATGGGTTAAAAACCATCATTGACATAGATCCTAAGAATGCATCATTTCAAGGGTCTATCCCCGTCTTGTCATAATGATCCCATGTAAAGGTTGTTGCATGTGCTTGCACCACATTCATAAGTGAAGTTTCTTGTGTCTTAGTCAATTGACTGTTAACATTCAGTAGCTCACTTGATATTATCTCTAAGGTCTTGGATGATGTTTGAACTAATGAAAGGTCAAGCCCTATTATATTTGGAACCAATCATTGTGGTAGGAACATATGAAAAAGTTGAGAAATGACTCAAATGAACTGGCAGGGATGACATTTTATAGGGGATCCTACAAATATGTTAAATATTCATGATGTTGTAGGTACCTACCATATTTTTCGAGCATAATTTTTACTATCAAATCATCTTCATTGTGATCCTATAACAAAGGATTGCTTTCAATAGTCATCAAGGTTTTCAAGGAATATTGATCTTCCTCATCTAGGTTAGGCCAAATATTTTGTTCTATGTCTACATGTGGTTGTGCTAGTGGATAAAGGAGAAAATTCTTAGTCACATTCTCATTAGAGATAATCATATTCCTAGACCTA
Source organism: Sequoia sempervirens (assembly GCA_007258455.2). NCBI lineage: Eukaryota > Viridiplantae > Streptophyta > Pinopsida > Cupressales > Cupressaceae > Sequoia > Sequoia sempervirens. The sequence goes on along the minus strand of VDFB02032505.1, from coordinate 6,157 downwards.
TAACCAATAAATGCATATGTTGTTGCTAGCTATTGTCTTCCTAGGATGAGGGGAGAACCTGCAAGATTAGCTTTAGCTTGTAATACCATGAAATCCATAGGGTACTTATATGAATCCAATTTTATCATCAAGTCTTCAATTATACCCTTAGGTTTAACTGTTGACCTATCTACCATTTGTAGGATAGCGGGTGTAGGTCTGATCTCTATTAATTGTAATAGTTACATTGTTTCTTTAGTCATCAAATTAATAGTTTCTCCCAAGTCAATAAAGATGTTCTTTATGAGAGTTCCATTTATCTTGACATCTACTACATGACTTCTAGGGTTTGTATACTTAGGGATAGTTATTCTTCCAATATAATGCATGTAAGTTTTCCTAAGATATGTAAAATTTGAAGGTCTTTTCATTTTCTTCCTAGGTTCTTTAGGCACAATTCTCTTACTGTCTTAGTGTAAATAGGTACCTCCTTGATTTCTTGAATGAAGGGCATTTTGATACAAACATCTTTAAGCTCACCTAACAAATCAGTTTTAGCTTGTGTTTGATGCCTTTGAATAGCTAATCTTTCAAGGAATGGAAGCTCTAGACTTCTATTAGTTGGGTTATCTTAATTTGAATTGGTCTCCTTAGGATGGTTATCCAAGGTCTTTGTTGGGGGTTCCTCATAACCCAACCCAATGATTTGAGGGGATAAAGGCCGAACAAATATTTTCCATGATCTAAGGTGGACATCACTCATCTCTACCCTATAAGTATATTAAATAGCCTCGTCAATATAGGCTTGTTGAAAAGACTTGTTATTTGGGTTAGGTGTAGGTTGTGCTATCAATTGATGTGCTTTAGTTGGTTGTGGTGATGCATGTGTTGGATTTGGAATTATGGCTTCTTGTTGTTGCTACAAGGGTTGTTGTCGTTGTTGGTAATTCAAGTTTTTTTCCACTACAAACCTCTTTGCCATTGAGGTTTCCATTGGTTTTGTTGAGGTGAACATTAGGGATTGTAGTTAGGTTCTTGTAAGTTTCCTTGTGACCATATATTCTATTGTTGTTGGTTCCAATTAGGTTGAGGATTTTGTAATTGGTTTTGTGGATTTACCCAAGGATGAGAATTCCATCTAGAGAAATTTGAATTGTTAGCTAGAAATGGCATATTATAAGTCAAAGGGTATGGAGACATACCTTGTCTTGGCTGCCATGTTTTCCTCTTAGCAATATTGAACACTTTTCCATCTTCATCTTCTAATGCATGAATGTTTGGTTTCCCTTTCTTTTCCTTAAAAATACTCACCACTCGTTTGCATTTGTAATTAGATGTTCTCTGTTTGTAATGTGGGTAGTATTATGTAAGGGTTTCCTTTTCCTCTTCTTACTTTTTCTTTATACGTAGAGTATCCAACTATGTAGCCAAATGGGTGATGATATCTTCTTTCATGTTAGACAAAATATTACTTAGTTCCACTCTAGAGAATCATTAGATGTCTTGCTAACTAGAGATATCTTGTCTACCCTAGTCCTATTACTAAAGGACATTGAATAGTTCCTATAAACCTTGCATATCTCTTCAAAAGGTAGTTGTGATATGTCTCCTAGCCTAATAAGGTTAAGGGAATCCATGAAATCATCATTAAATCCTCTTAAAAACACTAGTTTTAGGGATTAATTTGAGAGCCTACTTTGTGGATACTTCTTTAAGAAAAACTAGAATCTTTTTGCACTGTCATCCAATAGTTCATCTTCTTTTTGTGTCATTCTGAAAATATCATCTCTTTTCCTATCAATTCCTCTACAATAATCTTGATGCTTTTCTAGGAATTTGGTACATGAACCATCTTAGTGCTTCATCCTTCAATGTTGTTGGAAATAGTTTCAGCCTATGTGCATTTGTTGTGTAATCATAACTTCTACAAATCACATCAAACTAAAAAAAGAATGTATCTAGGTCCTCTTTGACCAACCCATAAAAGAAAAGTAATGTTGAAGGAAGTACATTCTTCAAAGTAGCTGGTCTCTCCTGGTTCATAATGGGGAACTCAAAGGTTACATATTGGTGGGTCTCCCATTGTTGCATCAACCATAGTGATATTATGTGTGGGAGAAGACTCCTCTATATTTGGAATGGATGTTGGTGTTAATAATGATTCTTCTTCAAGAATAGCCTCGCTTTGTTCAATTTGATCACTAATATCCTCAAAAGCTTGGTGTGTTGAGGGGAGAAATTTTCCCAAATCATTTTTCCACCTTCACATACAATAGGTATGAATCTTTAGATCAACAGATCCTACACAATGTTAGTGATAGGTTATTGTTGATGAAATAGAACCTAATTACCCATTTTCTTGAAAACAAAGGACTAACTATGAAAGCTTGAAATAACTCAAGAGAATACTAAGTGTAGCACCATCCTTAGCAATTCTGCAAAAAATGTAAGGCCTTTCTAGTGCTCAGTCAACTTGGTATTTCATGGATAAACACTCAAGTCAGAGGGAAGATTCCTAACTGAACGGTTCACTAAACATTCACAAATACTTCATTTAATTATCTACTAGGGCTTCATAAGCTTGTGATGATGTTGGAGTTCTATATGTGCACCTAAGGACTATACACAACCTATATTGTTGGATGTAGGTGGTTTACACATGTGCATAAAATAGGAAGTGTTGAAATGGAAAACAAGGCATAAACTTGTATAACATAGTAAATAACTTAATCTATCACCTAGGCTATAGGTACTCTAAGCTTAGTGTTGTTACCAGTTAACTATTAACACCTGAACCCATAGAATAAACTATACCACTAAAAATTGACTTTTCACAACTCAACTAATTAAATACTCTAGAGCTTGACTCAAAGTAATGCTACAAAACACATATGACCATAAATCTATTTGAAATGAACACAACATGAGATATCTAATCTAACAATGAAAATTGAATTTGGTAGATAATACCTTGAGTGGCCCTTGCTCAAGTTGTTGTACCCACATAATAAACCAAATAAAAGCTACTAGATCAACTAATCATAAGAGTAGACTAAAAGAGTCTTTATTGCATTGAAAACTAAATGGTCATAATTTGACAGGAATCTCCAATAGATTTACCATTCAGAAATCCATATTCATTACAACAGTAAACTAATAATTATCTTGATAAAGCATTAAAATTGGAAATATACTCCAACTGCAATTCTAACTAGATTTACTCCTTGACCATCCATCCCTAGATATAGGCGTGGGATGAGATTTATTTTCAGAACAACTCAAAATTGAAATTAAAACAAAAAACTAAATGCTAGTGTCCACTCTCCTCAAGAATAGTTGATAAAAGAATATTTTGCAACTAAACTATAATTAAAAGAACAACAAAAAGGAAGTTGAAGTAGGATTCCTACTCAAATTATTTTGACATAGACATAGTCAAATTGTCATGTGAGCATAACTGTACTGACCCCTTCTTCCTTTGTCGTGTTTATACATTTCCTTAGTGAATCACAATATGATTTTGTCAACAATCACATTCATTCATTTTGGAATTTTTGCATGTTCATTAATATGGACTCTCCCCTACTACTCATGATCCTTTGGCTTCTGGATGAGTGCTTTGGTTGCTATGGGTTACTAGCTACAGATAGTTAGTTCCATCTAACATATACACACCATTAATAACTATGAACCAAACACAACTTCATATCAAATCTCATACACATTCACACATTTATCCATGCAAATTCTAACATATTATAATCATATTTCCATACATCAAAATCTAGTTCAGGTTGCATGAATGATATAAAAAGATATAGAAGTCCATGAATGTATATGAAATAAATAGCTTGAAATGTCTAAAACATATGAACTAAGCCAAAAAAACAAAAAACTAGCTATTAATTAGTCTCATCACCCCATATTTATAATTTAATAGAGTTGAGTGGGTTTCAATATTAATAGCATACATAGTGGTTCATACTTATGAAAAATATAGAGATAAATGCCCATATGAACACTTCTTGGTTTGGTTATAAACAAGGTAGAAGGAACATAAGTGAACAAATTATGAACTGAATAAAAAAATTAGACTAAAGTTTTAAGTCCCAACAATTTTATCTAACCTTATCCTCTCCTCTTTTCTTGTGGTGTAGTATATACCCTTAAGTTTTAAGAATTTGACTATATATACAAAGTCTTAACATGATTGATAAAATTAAACATTACACAATTTGACTTGATATCGACATAAAATTTTAATTATTGATATTTTGAATTCTTTCTCTCAAATACCAATTAATATTCAATCTTTCTATTCATTATTTGTGTCCTTTATTAATCAACACGAGTCATGAAAACTATTCAAATGACGTTTCCCATCTTTATCTTTGATTATGTACCATGTACATGAGCCCTCGTCAAAGAGATTTTTACGATTTCATTTTTATGTTAGCATTTCATTCCTATGAACAGGTTGAAGTTTGAATGTGATTAAAAAGATCAGATTTAGTCTCATCTAGCAGATTTATAGTTAAATGATTTAAAATACAACCCACAAAAAATCATCCAAGTTTGGAGAGTAGTAGTATCGGTTTGGGAATACGTCATCATGCTGTGCAGGAAAGTAACATCACACATGACGTTGTCATCATAATTGCAGTTGAAAGTAGGTCGGTTATTGCTATCGATGGATATAATTGCAGTTGAAAGTAGGTCGGTTGTTTATATATCTATGGACCAATTCTGTTGTTTATATACTCGCGCGCCTCTTAAAATATCTATATATCTATGGACTATTATGACACGCTGTTATCCTTTATTAATGTCGTGGAAGAGATTTTTCTAATGTCATTTTTTTGCTTTCAAGTGTTTGTCTGGTAGCGTCGAAGTTGTCGTCAGCGCGTGCCAGAAAATTCATTGCTTGAAGGATGTCGCATTTCGATGGTGTATTTAAGTCAATACAAGACACTCTCGACGCTCCCAAAATATTGTGGGAGTATTTAAGTCAATACTCGTGGGCAGGAAAAATATTGAATGCAGTATGTGAGATGATATCGTGGGAATCTCAATTCAATACACGTGAATTGAAGTAAAGTTTGTGGACAAGAAAAAGTGTTGACAAATTGAACTAGATTTTGTCTTTTATCCATTAGATTTTGTGTCGACTCTCATGTTTTTCTCAATTTGGATGGTGCTACTTTTGTAGTTTATATGGTGACTTTGCAAGACACTTTATTGATTATTATGACATGTTATGAAAGACAGATAAAACCATTCATTGATCATTAAGATACGTCCACACTCTCAATATAAAGAAGGCCACTGAATGCTTGATTATTAGTCTAAATTTTTATAATTTGTTTGGAATTGTCAAATTTTATTTTAATTTTTTCTAAATCAAGTAATGCAGTTCTCCTTGATGTAATTAAATAAAATGGAGCTTCAATTAAAATTTAAAATTACTTATAGTATTCATCAATTTTTTAACTATAATTAACCAATAAAAATATCTCAACTTAAAATATTTGATTTCTTCATTTATAATCTAATTTATTTCTTGATTTATAATTTTAAAAAAAAATTGATTAGTTTTAAAATTTAATGTTAAAATAATATAGATTTTTCCTTTCATTTAATATGTATATCTTCATTTTATAGACTATTTATTTTTGAAATGTTATGTTTATTATTAAATATTGATATTATGTCAAGTAAATGGATGTCAAATTTAAAGTAAAAAGTAAGATCTTTTGTACATCATTACATTTCAGCCATTGTTGTGATTATAAAAATAACTTTGGACATTAATACTAAATTTAAGTCTTAATAGTTATAACTTTTTTTTACTTTTATTAGTTTTACAGAATCAATTTTTGTTAAATATTTAAGATATTGATTCAAAATAATTTGCTAACAAATATTAAACATAATTTTCATGTCTTTCATTATTTTTGTGTGTTACACAAATATAAGGAGAGGTAACACTAAAACCCTACAAATTTGTAGTTATTATATAAAATAATGTTAACTTCTTAATCTTATAAATAACGTTGTTCTATTTAATTTCTTTCTTAAATTATTGAATATTAATTAAGAGAGTCTTTCTAAATACTCATTTTACTAAATATCCTAATAGAAAATCTAGTTTAAAATAAATAAATAAGCATTCTCTAAA
>VDFB02032503.1:0-13159 GCA_007258455.2 Sequoia sempervirens | reverse complement strand
AGTTTGAGCCTAGATCAGTGTGCAGACATCATCATGCTTAGAGGACCCGGGAGACGAAGATCGACTGTCATTTCAGTCAATTCTAACCCCTCCTACTTTTTAGGGTTTTCACTTTGGCCCCCTATTTTTTAGGACCTACTTTTTGGCACTTTTGAGCAATTCTGAGATCCCTACTTTTTAGGGGCTATTTTTAGAAAGTTGCCATTTTGGGAAAATTTTCTATTTTTAGAAAGTTTATATATTTAGAAGGGGCCCGAATTTCGAAAATCCACTCAGAAGTTCGAAAAACTCAACAAAACTCTCAGAAAATCAACTTGAAAATTTTATGAATTAATGGTGAAAATCAGAAAAATGTTAGAAATCTGGAAAAATCAGTCCCAAAAATCACAGAAAATGGTGAAGAAATCTGGAAAATTCATGAAAAATCTGAGAAATCATGGCAAATTGATGACTGAAAATCATGGTGAAGGCATGAAAGAAGACTGAAATCTTAACCAGCAAGCTGAAAGAAGGGCAAAGTCGATGGAGTTCGACCTGCACAAAAGGCAATGGCATGGCAATGTGCCAAGTCCGCCCTTGGATGGCAAGGCATTAAGCTAAGTCCGCCTTTCAATGGCATGGGCACAAGGTAAGTCCGCCCTTAGCCAAAATGCGGAATGGCATGGAGATGTATGAAGTCCACCCAGCCTTGGGCAAATGAAATGGCAAAACATGAGGCTAAGTCCGCTCCAAGATGGCAAGCCATAAGGTGAAGTCCACTCCAAGATGGCAAGCCATAAGGTGAAGTCCGCTCCAAGATGGCAAGCCATAAGATGAAGTCCGCTCCAAGATGGCAAGAAATGAGGCTAAGTCCACTCCAAGATGGCAAGGAATAGAGCCAAGTCCGCCCCATGTAAAATGGCATAAACTATAGTACAAAGTCCGCCCCTAACTATGTGGGAAGAAATTAAGACAAGTCCGCCTTGGAAGTAAAGAATGGAATGGCTCAAACAAGTGGCAAGTCCACCCAGCCACTTAAAAAGCAATGGCATGAGAAGTTAGCAAGTCCGCCCAGCCAAGTAAAAAATTAAATGGCTTGAACATAGATGAAGTCCGCCCTAAGCAATGGTTTAAATGGCACAAACATAAGGAAAGTCCGCCCTATGTAGAGTTGGAAAGAAACTAAGGCAAGTCTGCCATGCCAAGAAGGAGGGAGAAAAATCAAAATTTTGCCTAAGTGAGGGCATTGGAAAATTTAAAAATATGCTTGGCACTTTGGAAATTCACCATGCTTAGAGAGAAAGAAAAATTTCCTAAGTCCAAACATCAACATGTCTAAAGAAAATTTTGCCAATGACTTAGGAAGATGGAAAGAAAATTCTGCCAATGACTTAAGATGGAAAGAAAATTCTGCCAATGACTTAGGATGGAAAGAAAGTTATGGCAAAATAAATTTGGAAAGAAAGTTATGGCAAAATAAATTTGGAAAGAAAGTTATGGCAAAATAAAATTGGAAGATGAAAGTTATGGCAAAATAAAATTGGAAGATGAAAGTTATGGCAAAGTGAAATTGGAAAGAAAAAATTCGCCTAAGGCATTGGCAAGAAAAATTTTGGAAAATCGAATTTGCCTTAAGATAAAAGAAAATAAATGCCATAAAATGAAGGGGTTGAAAACAACACATAAAATAATTATTTTAATTATTTATTTTTCAACACCCCAAAGAGATAACCAAAAGAAAATCACCTTGAAAGTGCGCCATGACACTTGAATGGAAAATAAATGGAACAGGTCTCAGAAAGTTCGCCATGAGTAGAGAGGGAATATGGAAGACTTGATAAGAGGTCCGACCTCGAGAGAGAGACAGGGAGAATTTGACATGAAGTCCTCCAACATTCAAAGTCCGCCATGGAAAAATGTTCACCAAGTTCAACTTATAGAGAGAGAGTATGGCAAACAATGAGAAGTCCGATTTTGGGAGATAGAAATGAAGAGTTAAATGTGAAATATGCTCGTGCCAAGATGAAAATGACAAAGAGAGTATGAAGTTTGCTTTAAATTCGAAACAAAATCCACTTTGATATCAAGAGAGAGAGTGTTAAAAAATTTAGCATGAGGCTGGAATTCAGGAGAGAGAAAATGAAAATCTTCATCCAACATTGGGATCAATGAATAATTTTTGCCATGGCTAAATTTAAAAAAATAAAATAAAGATAAAATCAAATAAATTAGCCATTTTGGAGAAAATTAAAAGCTTGAAAATGAAATTTATAAAAATCTTTCAAAGCTTATCCTGAAAAGTTATCTTTAGGAGAGAGAAAGTCTGAAATAAATTTGTTTTATTTTACTGCAGGTGGATGACTACACAAGGCGAATCTTCAAAGAGGAAAATGGCAAAGAAAGTGTAAAGTTCGACTTGAAGGGAGATGAAAAACTTGGGGAGTCCACCCTTGCACATGGCAAGACCAACAAGAAGTCCGCCAAGAATTTGGCATCATGAAGACGACGGCAGGCACATCATCAAGTACATCCAACTCACACAAGCCAAATTCAAAATTGAAGACAAATCAACCGGCGAAGTTCATTTGAGCACAAAAATGACCAGAATCTTGAAGATGTTACAAAATGAAATTGAATAGCCAAAATTTGGCTAAGTATGGGAAATTCGTCACAAAGAAAGTTCCAATTTCCTCCATTGTGGCGAAAACACAAGGAAGTTCCTCTCCAAATTCAAGGCACGTGAAGGAATTCCAAAGCAATCCGAGAAGAAAGACTTAATAACTTTAAGTCTAAACAGGTGCTCCAAGGCGAGGTGAGAAGAAGAAACCAAAGTCATCCAAGATCAAAGCGCAAAGGACAGAATCATTGGCAGGAAAAAATATTCTAAGGCAAGAACATGGAAAAAGAACAAAGTGACCAAGGAAGACATCCAGCACGCTGAGGTGGCGCCTCGTCATCTTCCAACCAATCAAATTATTCCAAATCAACATGCAACAACTTTCTATTTTATTTGTCAGTTCATATCTGGTAAAAAGGACAAGTGTCCTCGAATGTAATTTTCTCATTGGTCGAGGGGTAGCAAACCCTAATTAGGGTTTTATTTGTAATCTTGGCCGTTGATTCCAAATTAATCTTGGCCATTGAATTGTAACTGGGGAGCCTATAAATTGAGCTCACCCCCTCATTTGTAAAGCATGGAGCATGTTGCAAAACATGCTTGAGATAAGTAAATTGCTGAAGACTGCCAGCAATAAGTAATGCATTGTTCTGATGGTGATTACTTCTCTTATTTTGGAGTTGTCATGGTTCTTATCCCTCATCATAGTTTAGATTTTATTTCATGTATGTTAGATGAATGCAAGATTTGATAAGTGTTGATTATGGTGAAAATTTTGCTCATACTTTCTTTGAATGCATGATTTTCATTCAATGCGTAAAGTTAACCTGAGCTTATTTTGTGGACTCTTAACTTCTGTCTGGAGAATTATTGTTCGATTTGATGGTAGTTATTCATGACGTGAAAATCATAGGCACATTCCCTTGAAGATTGCACCCACTTTGTGTAGTTGTCGTTGAGTGTGGCGAAGCAAAGCGTGGTTATTGGTTCCACCAAGTCAATACTGTCACTTGAATTCTTAGGAAGTAGAATAGAACTTCTGAAACCTTATCTCTTTTTTAGTTTGTTTGATCCAAGACCCAAAACAACAGAGCTTTATTGTCCAGACCTTCATTGTGAATTGAACAATCCTAGCATAAGTCCCCTTGTCATAACCAGCAAATCACATCAAACCACAGAGCTTATCTGCACTCATCTTAAACATTGGAATTACCGTATGATCTTACTTGCAATCTTAGCATACGAGGTAGTTTTTCAAGAGGGGATATAGCGTCTTTCACACTTTATTCTAGAATGTTTGTTGTGTCATAAAACACGCATCAACACCACTATATCTAACTAAAGCAAGAATTCACCATCATAATTGCATGGAACCCAAGTGGCATAACAATTCATCACAATAGTAAATACTCATGAATAGATACAGAACGAGCAATATTACAGGCAAGGTCGGCACAGCATATATTTCTCTCTCGTGCAAAAGTTCGCGAACAGATACAAAATAGCAATACTACAGGCAAGGTGGGCACAGCATGTATGCTATCACGCAAAAGTTATGTACAAATGAGCAAAAGCTCTTATTTATAGACACCAAAAGATGTAGGGAACCCTAAAATCACCTTGAGTCAACTACAGTCTTGCAATGCATGCAAGATTTATTGCTAAACCCTAATAAAGTAAACTACACAGTTAACTGGAAAGCTACCATCAGTTAACCGAAACATCTAATCTAAAAATGGACAATTGTGCAAGCATGCACGTCCTTATTGAAAGCATGTTAACTGGAACACTACCATCAGTTAATGTAAACCCTAAATAAAACTCCAAGTGAATAAAGTTGATCTCAGAATAGATATGCATGAGATGAGACAACGAGTTAACTTGAAAAGATAACACCAAGTTTAACTCCTGTGTGTAATGTCTATCCTGAGAGGTGGGAACTGAAGTCTACTGGTCGTGATCTCAAGCAACCAATCCCTTAACGAGATTGTTGACTGCATCAACATCTAAAGGTCGTCACAATTCACTGCTTGACAGCAACTTGAGCAATCTTGGAAATCTTTACACACTCAAACTAGCATTTCACTGACTTATAACTTTGGCGGCTCTATAACTGAAGTGATGGCAACTATCTCTTCTGCAGCTTGGTGTCTCTGACACTTCTCAATGAAAGAGTGTTGCATGACAAAACTATGAAGTTTGACTGCACACACTCTGGTTGTGAGAAATGCAAACGAACTTGCTGCACATGCAAAATTCCAACAGTATCAACCCTCTAAACTGGCTTTGGAAGAAAATCGGCCATCGAGGCATGCAATCATATGGATTTGAGTGACTACGCCTGTCAACCCTCTGAATGCACTTGATACAAATCGGTCTTAGCTTTTCTGATGAAATCATGAATTAAGACCAATTTGGTCTTGAATTCAGTCTGCGTGTACTGCACTCTGAAAAACTCGCCTATTGACTGTGAACATGGCTATATTCAAACAACTTTTCTGGAAAACTAAAAATACCCTGCTAAGGCTAAAAATAGCCTATCGAAGGGTAATTTTCAGCGAAAAATCTGAGATATGGGTTTTGTCCAGAAAAAGATTCTAAGACAACCCAGAATGTCAGAAATGCGAAAATCTAGCTTCTACTCGACCATGCACGGAATTTTCAGTTGAGAAAATTAGAAACACGAGAATTGATGCTCTGGAGTAAATTTTCTTGAAAAATTTTGGCACATTGGTTTTCCCGAGGAAGCTATTCTGAATAGACCCAGATGATTTGTTTTGCCAAAATTTTCCAATTCTTCAAACATGCAAAAGAATTTAAGATGAGAAATAGAAGAATTTGAGAAGAAGAAAGACGTTTTTTGATGTTTTCCTCTGCCAAAATTGTTAGAATATTATATTCTGATATTGTATAATGGTCAATCTTATCAACTGTAGTTGGTAGGTAGTTGGTAGGTAGACATTTAATGTCTACAGTATTTTTACTCCTCTATAAATTGTAATCTATTCTTCAAGTAATATCAAGCAATTTCTAGCCCAAAATTGTTTCATGGTATCAGAGCAGGTCTGAGCCTGCCTCCCTCACGGGAGGGCTCAGGATTTTGAGAGGGCATTTTTAAATCTGTAATTCGTGATTTATCTCGTGAGATTTTTGTGAGTCCAGATCGAGGGTTCTTGTTTACTTTTTTCGTGAGTATTTTCATGAAAAATTTCGACCCTCCTGTTGCTTCAATCTGGGCGTCATTCTTAGAATCATGCTTTTTTCTGGAACAAATTGCGGGTCTCTTCTCGGTTTGAATCGCTACTGCGGATGACATTTCGCTTTCTTAAACCCAAGGTATGCCATTTTTTTTGGTCGTAATTTTCTCACCATTGGCTGTCAAATGCCGATCTTCTGAGAGTTTCTAATGTTGTTGACAGAATCTTGGTGCTGTATTTTCTCATCATCATTTCACATTTTTTCCATAAAGGGCGCGATCATTTTTTCTAGAGAGGATACCGTAAATTTTCACAATTTTCCTGAGCTTTAGTATGTACTCCAAGGTTCTGAAATTTTGCCTAGGGTTTTGACCCTCCGCGTTCATATGAAAATTTTTTCGCTTGCAGATTCCTTCTACAAGATCTCAAATAATGGGTTCCACCTCAAGGCCTTGAAGTCTGCGTTTCAAATTTGTCCCTCATCTGTCAAATTTTTTCTCTAATCAGATTCTGTGGGTTTTCCCGAGATCCCGGGGCCGTTTATTGTCCAATTTTCTAGGTGCTTGCTGTGTGGCCTCGATTGTGGCATCCGTTCCGCGGCTAGGGTTCCAAACCTCGCTTTTCAGCCACAATCGATGGCTACTTGCTCTCGGCTTCAGAATCTGCTGCGTGAGATTTCTTTGTTGGTTTTTAAATATTTTTCCTTTATTTCAAAAAAAAAAAAATCTGCCTTAAGGGTTTCTAATTTTCTCCTCAAAAATTAAGGATCAGTTCCTATTTACCCTAGTCAGGGTTTCTGTTGTACGGGAGGGCTCTCTGGTTTCTTAAGGGTTTTACCGTTTTTTCCTTAAAAACGATGTTTTGTATGCTGATCCGTGTTTCAAATTCCGTGCCAGCTACTTTTTGGGTTTCTATAATTCGCAAAATGCGTGGGATTCCTCTCTGGTTTTTACCGTTTTTTCCGAAAAAACGATGATTTGTAATCTTGGGTTTGGCGATTTTTTCCTCAAAAATCGTGGTTTGTTGCAGTTTGTTTTGGTCGCACCTCAAGTTGCTGGGGCGAACATCTGCACAACTAGCTTCTTCCAATCTGTTCTCGGGCATCGTGCTCCTCTGCAAAAGTTTCGATGGTTTGCCGATTTTTCCTCAAAATCGTGGCAGCTGTTCTCGGTGTGTCTTTAGCGATAGGGAAGGACAGCTCTGTTATCCAACATCAGGTTGGACTTTTTGTGATGATTTCTGGTCAGCAGTTCTGCAGATTCTAGGAAGGTTGGTGGCAGACTCATCTCACGTGGCAGAGTTCGTGGCAAGCTCTTGTCTCTTGTTGTAGTGCTTTCTAAAGAAGGGGCAGCCTTCTCTGTTCTTTATCAAGACGGTTTTTTGTACTCTTGGTCATCAACATTCTGCAGATCCAAGGAGGGTCTCAGTAGCAGCAGAGTGTTCTAAAGAATTTGTGACCAAACGACCTGCAGATTGTTTTCTGTAGGCTTGTTAGTCGATTGACCATTAAGGGAGGGTGTTAGAATATTATATTCTGATATTGTATAATGGTCAATCTTATCAACTGTAGTTGGTAGGTAGCTAGTAGGTAGACATTTAATGTCTACAGTATTTTTACTCCTCTATAAATTGTAATCTATTCTTCAAGTAATATCAAGCAATTTCTAGCCCAAAATTGTTTCAAAAATTGCCACTCTGCCTTAAAATTTGTTGATAATTCTGACTTGTACCTGCAACGAAAGTGTTTTGATGTCTTCACCAATGATTGCTGATGAGAAATTCGCCCAACTCTGAAGGAAATTCGCCTTTGCACTGAAGAATTACGAATTTGCTCAAGCTGTGTGAATGAAATATGATGGCGCCATGAATAAATAGAGAAAATTTGCACCATAATGTTGACTGCAAGATTTAAAAACCTCGACTAAAATAGAAAGCTTCTGATTGGACCCCTCCAGTTTGAACTGAGACTGACTTGAAGTCCGGAATAAAATAATAATAAAAACATTTATATGCAATTTGAAAATCCAGCACAAAGAGCGCCAATTTTAGAAAATCGCCCTTTAATGCTCAAATATGCAAAAATAAATATTTAATATTATTTTAATCAGTTGACAAACCATGTTGAGCTCTTGGACTCATCCGACGAACTTCACTGATTTTGAAAAGTCCTCATTTGTCCTCATAGGCATCCATTTGCTCAAGATATTACGTTTTTTACTAACTTCCTACTTTGTAGCTGACTACAAAGTTATAACTGGCCATCTTCGACACTGATTTCCGAGTGACCAGGTGATGCTGAGACTGAACAGGTGTATTCCTTACAAAGCCCGCAGAGCAAGGAAGAAAAGTCTGTTGGGAGTCATCACTGCTAAAATCAACGTTTAACACCTCAAAAAATTAGGCGCCTTTGATTAAATTGATTTTACGACATCAGACTTAGCCATTTTTCCATTCTGCCATCTGACGCTTCAAACGGCTGCTAACGACGAACGGTGAACCCTGCTGACTGAATAACAAGCTCACTGCATGACTAGAGGTATTTTGCATCCAACGAATATACGCAAGGCATCTGAAAGCTGTATTAAGGACCCCAAAAGTAAGGGCGCCCCTGGCCTGAAAAGGCATAAACACCATTTTGACAAAAGATCAACTCTCAACCAGATGTCGTACTTTGACCTCTGATATCTGGAGCAGGGATGGCCTAATTCGCGCACTGTCTGTCTCAACACGTAGCCAGAAGGACCTACAAGAGATGTCTTTGGATGGTGACGAAGCAAGAAAACTGCTTCTAAGACCTCAAAAAGAAAGGCGCCTTTCCCAAGATGGAATAGACTTAGCCATTTTCTGAGTTGTCTTTGTTTTTCAGTATTTTGCAAAGACCTCGCACGTACGAGCGTTTGCCAAATCCCAGAGGCTGACAGTCGGGCTCGTTGGATAGCTGGAGTAATTGCGCACAAGTCCCGTGAAGACTTCAAGAGCGAACAACTCCATCTGACAGGCCTAAAGGCAAGGCATCCCTAGCCTACAGAGGTTACAATATATATCTCATGTTTCTCCACCCTTTGATTTATGTGCCTGGTAAAATCTCTGCCACGATCTCTCAGAATATCAGACTGATAGGCTGACTGGTGCATTGCAAAACCAAACTAGAGTAGCACAGATGCTAGGAAGACCTCATCTGCAAATTGTATCATCTCAGAGGTCATCTTGAAGGGCACCCCTGAGCTACAGGGCGTAATTTCACCATTTGAGAAATTTTTGTGATGTGAACTCTTCTCGTAATCTCATCTTCTGACGTTGACTGTCGAAGCTCTGGGACTCGGATGACTGCATTCGATAGCTCGTCGAATAGGAAGACTAGTCGTGAAGAGATCAAACGCATCAACAATTAGGAAAGCCAAGATCTAAACCTCCATTAAAGAGTGCGCCCTTGAGCTATAGGGGCGCAAAAGCTGAAAAGTGACAAGCTTTTACAATCTGCAACTTCTGGAATCTTCAACGTCTAACGTCAGTTACCGGAGTTACGAGTCTCGGATAGCCTCGCAGGATAGCTCATCGGATAACTGGGGTAATTCTGAAGAGATTGACTGTATTCATGAGCATATGCCATAAAATCTAGGCCTTCAAAAAGAAGGGCGCCCCTGGGCTATAGGGGCGCAATTTTGCTTTTGCCTAAGGAATCTTCATAAATTGATCACTGAAATCTTCGTCTTGGTCACTGAAATGACCATGCAAAGATATAATTGTCATTGTGAAATGCTCGTCCATCGTGTAATACCTCGTTCTGAGTCCCCGATTCAGGTTCTAATCAATGGATACTGCCTTTGACTGACACAACACTGACCAAAACTCCATGCTTGATATTGCCCAAAAATTGTATTTGGCATCATTTTAGCAAGGTTTAGACTCTTTTATGCAAAATGCCTTGATGAAGCAAAAAATTTGGTTTGGGTACAAGATGGAGTATGGACGCCTAGCTCTTAGTTGTTGATTGGTTGTGGTCTAAGAGCTTTCGGAGCTGAATTGACAAAGTTACGTCCATTTCTATGAGGTTTGACATTGCTAGTCTGATTTTCTGTTAATGCCGTTTCTAAATCAGACTTATTAAATAATTGTAATTTGTTGGTTGAGTTTCATTTCTTTATCTTTTTGACATTGTAAATGTTAGAGGAAGTGTTATTCTAACCAGTGTGTGATTCTGGAAGCTTATCTTTCTTATTTGCAGCTATTTCTATTCTTTGTAAAGCTAGTTAGTAGTACTAACAACTATTTCATTTTATTGCTACAATTTATATTTGATTACACTCCCACAATTGAGTGGTTGAGTTTTAGAATAAACATCTTTCTTGTTTGTAAGTTCCCCCCACAAAATAAGTGGTTGTGTGGATTGCTTTTCCCCCCACGAAAATAAGTGGAAGAGAGGATTTAATGGTTGGCTTGCCACCTTAATAATGTAACAATCTCACCCATTGAATAAGTGGAGTATTCCCACTGCTTGTGGATGCCTGCATCAGCAGATGAATTGTAATTTCAGTTCAGTTTATACCTAATGATCCTCTGACCATATGCTATCACCTCGCCCACATTGGGATCTTGGTGAACATTCTTGGTTAGAGTTACTTTCCATGCTGATTTGCATTTGGAGCTAACGCTAATCAGTGGTTTGATGTTGGTTTGTGTGTTCAAATTTGGGAAAAAAAAGTAAGGGGAATATTTTAGACTGTTATTAGTGCTGAAACACCTTTTGAGATTGTTAGCCCCCATGCCAGTTAGATATCTAATATTCATGTTTTCAGATGATCAATTTACTTCAGTTCTAGCAAGATTGTTGAAATTAATACCAGAAGAAGCATGCATACAAAACTGCAGTATACTATACATTGGACAAAAGTACATAAGAACGGGTCCTACCCATAGAACTTTACAGTGAAGGCAGAAGATACTGATATTTTCAATCAAATGCATACAAATCTGTATAGAAAAGTAGTTAGCAAAAAAGGAAATCTGTGGTAGTTAAACCATAGTAATAAAGGAGCATATTTTGTCTTCATAGCTTTAACAAAGGAATTTATTTTTCATGTCTAATATCTTTGAAAAATATATCGCTAGACAGACCTCAATATTATGTTAAATGCAAATTAGTAGTTATATAACCTATAAAAGGTATCTAAGCTACTTCCTTAAGTTTAAAAGTTTGTTTCTCGTTATTGAACAAAGACATCAAACACTGGAACAATCTCAAAAAATCACAAATGCAAAGTTACAATATTCAGTGAAAACCTGACACAGATGATCTATAGCAATTAAAATGGAGAAGGTGCAGCTTTGAAAACCTGATCAAGAGCACATGCAAAAACATCCAGAACATGACACTGATTAACAAGTTGCTTAGCAAGTTCTCCATAAAATTTTACTGCTTCTTGATAATACGGAGCAGCACATTTGTGAAGGTCTTTGTGAGATCGTATTGACTCTGATAAATCTTTTGATACAATCTGCAGAAGTAAAACACAAACCATTCTTCAAATCATTAAAATGAACCACAAAAAACAATTAGACGGGTGTACATCACCATTCTATCAAAGCCTTAGAAAACTTTACTCACAGGTAAATCAAATACAAAAATATTGAGAATGCATTAGTCACCATGATGTTTTATGTTTATCAACAGCCATACATCATAAAGGCATGTATCACTTGCCAATATCTTCTGTTAGTCAATGATGCAAATGCTCATATTTTGACCTTCTTGACTATGCTATGTGAAGGCCATATCCTTTGTCTAAGATAGCAAGAACTGTGTTCGATATAATTACATTAATTCATTTTTTAATTCAAGGTGTACATTTCGGGAAAATCTAAAATTGAACTTGATTATTAGAGAAGAAATGAGACTTTGAGCCCATACATTTAGTATCTAAAATAGATAAGTGGTTACAACCAATCCAATCCAATCAACACAAGTAGGTAGAGGGCTGGATTTCATAATAATTGCGGGCATTTAGACATATCCTCTTCTTTTATTTCTGTGAGTGCACATCGGTTATTGTAAAGAACTATTGTACAGTCCATTCCATACAATGATAGCGACAGATAAATTTAATAGGTAGCCTAAAATAAAATAATCAATTCATATGAATCTTCTGAACTTGTTCCAGAGGCAACAGCAAGATCAACATCTGTTTGCATTCTTGTTATCTATAACTTCTTAAAACTGCATGCTTGGAGCTGCAATCCATCTATGCACCTTATAATCAAATAGTTCCATATACTTATGTCAATTCATTTTGTAATTGAAGGTCCACACTTAATAACATCTGAAAATCGAATATGCTTATTGAAAGTGCAAAAAGGCCTTGAGACCTAACATATCTGATGTGTTGTACATATTGTGTGTCATTCTTCAAACTGTTGTGGTCATCAATGATGTTTTGTCATCTCTAGTCAATTTCTTTGCAAGGCCAACAAAAGGAGGTTTCCAACTCATCCAGCAAGGCAAAGATCAGAGCTCAGGAGACAGAGAAAAGGCAAAAAATCAATAAGGAATAAAAAAATGTTGCTCAATGATAGAGCACGCCCTTGTGTGAAGATGTGCATAAAAGACCAAAAAGTGAAAATCTTCTTGTTTCTCAATTGCGAATCATACTTCAAATTGTTGTCATGGTCATCAATGTTGTTTTTGTCATCTCTAGTCAATGTCTTTGCAAGGCCAACAAAAGGAGGCTTCCAACTCATCCAGCAAGCCAAAGGCTAGAGCTCAAGTGACGAAGAAAAGGCGAAAATCCACTAAGGCATAAAAGGATGTTCCTCAATTAGAGGGCACACTCTTGTATAAACATCTGCATAAACAACAAAAAAGTGGATATTGCCTATCAGTGCAGGGGTGCACACCCATATGAAGAGTGACAAGTTTCAAAAATCATTAAAAATGTTCCCCTATTATGGGGCACATGCCTATACAAGGTGAAACAAGATTTTTCAAACAAAACAAAAATGTCATCCCATTCAAAGGTGCACGTCTATCTGAAGATGGACATAACTTTCAAAAATTCAAAAAAGTACAATTCTATAGCCAGGCACACTCAGTCAAAGAGACACTAAATTATTCAAAGTCTTAAAAATCCATCCTAAAACAAGGGTCAACATTGAGATAAAGAAGGACATATTTTGTTGAAAAGATCAAACATAGCTAATACAAAGCCATGCTCCTCATCAAAGAGATAGATTTTCAAAAGTTGCACTACTATGCATTAGCATGCACTACATCAGGGAAAGCAAGATTTCATAAAATATAATCAACGTACAGGTTTCACAACTTTTGGCCCAGCCTTCCTGATCTCCATGTTTGGGTCTTAAAGTCCTAGAA
>VDFB02032502.1:81824-187020 GCA_007258455.2 Sequoia sempervirens | reverse complement strand
TATAAATATATATGTAGCCTAGAAGCATGCATTAGGATTAGAATATCACATAACATCATATAAACAAAACACCATAAACTTGAATGTCATCTAAAATATGCATCATAAATATTCATCGTTGAAACTTGAATTCGTGGTGGCCCTCGATATACAGAGTCTATTGATGCTAGGGTTCAATTTGTATGATTTTAAAAAGAAGCCAACTGAGTAGAGTTATCAGCGTTCTTCATAAATCATAAGAATTTGTTTAGTACACTAGCCATTTTGATGTCTTCTTGTAGTCTCAAACATTATTTTGTATCATTGTTACATTGGTCTTGATAGTGGTAGCTTAATGTAGCTCCACAATACAAAATCCGGTTTACCTGTGCAGTGTAACAATGGCATAGGCAGATTTTTCTTTCAAAGAACCAAAGGGTGAGTGCACAATTGAAGTGTATAAAAACATATCTTTTTGTAATATCAAGGATACTTTTTGAAACTTCCATGCATTTCTAATCTAAAAGGAAAAGTCTTATACATATCCTTTGCTTAATTGAGTTGTTCCAATCAAAAGATTAAATATATTGGAATCTTTTTATCAATTGATCATTTCATAGAATACCAATTGAAAACGTGTTTTTTTCTTTTAGATAAAAAGTTGTTTACCATCAATCAATTAATTTATTCAAGACAAACCATGAACGACAACAATGATCAATGCTATGGCTAAATCAATTAATAAGCATATTACGAATAATTCAAGCATGTACATGCGAAATAAGTGGGAAGCAATAAAATAGTCACAAACATATGCCTTGAAGTATACACACGAATATATAGTATACACAACTTAATACAAATTATATGCATGAATACAAGGTATACGCATGAAAACGAGTAAGTCACAAAGTATGCATTGGAACACACCTAAGTCACAATGAATACACATATGTTGTAAAGTATACACTTCAATACACGCAACTCATATCTATTGAACCATGAATTTATAACATCCAAATATGGACACCATCTATAAAAAAGATTTGTATTAACCAAATAGCCATGCACGCATACATCAATATATGTTGATATAAGTATAAAAATATAGGTACGTGTACAGCCATATAGACTGCGCAAGAATGCCATATAGGCATACAATGTCAAATATATCCAATACAAAATATGTACAAAATCGCCATGTAGGCATTACAACAAATATTCGGAATCAAAAGTCATTGCTCTCCGTAAAGTTCTCAAAATAAACTCTTCCTCGCTGGTTGGATTGATGGCTTATAGGTCTCACACTCATTTCTCATGTTGCACTCAAGGAGTGCTCTTACTGCTCCTCCTACTAGCGTTAAGTTCTTGGTGAAGTTTTAATTGTTACAATTTAAGAAGTAAAGACATCAATATATAGAAATTACATTATAAAAAATGATATATTTAAAAAAAAATCACTTACGGCCATCTCACGATCACTCTCCACGAGGGAAATATCTGCACGCTGATGCTGAGGCATGCTCAAGCCCTGTATAAACCATCCAAATAGAAATTAGACTACAAATCAATAATTTGGTTTGATTTTTCACTCGAACTAAAATCTATAACAACGAATGTAAATTGATATTTAGTAATTTGCCTCATACCTCCCTTGTCAGAGCCATTGAGGATTGTATAGCGGATGAAACACCGATATCCATTTCCCTCATAACATTTGGAGGTGTTTCCACAACCAACATATGAAAATAAAACAAAAAATTATTTAATCACAAAAAAGTTACAATAGCGATCCATGTCATGACTTATAGTGTATGAGATCTAATGAACAAAATTTTGAGTACTTATTAAACTATATATTTCTGATTATCATGCTTACTATTTTCCCTATCCATAAATTGTTCGAAAGGATGTGTTTTTAGGATTTTACCCATAGCAGTAAGCCGCTGAATTGTTTGATTAAATGCTTTCATAGACATGTACGATAACTATGGTGGCATAGAGAAGGCAACTTGAACTATTTGAAAAAATGCCTCAAAAGAAATTGGGTCTTGTGGTGATGGAATGCCACATTACAAAACAAATGCATGTCATGGCATTCCATCAAGTCATAAGAACGTAAAGATTTCTTCGTGCATTTTTTCTCAAAAGTTCAATACCTCTCTATGGTATTACTATTGCTTACCATTATGCTTTCTGATAGATATTTTTCCACATCCATGTGTTTTGGTGCTAACACCTATTTTAGGCTTTTAGCCATAGCAGCAAGGAAGCATGAGTATTTTGATAAAATGCTTTGGTGCACATGTATGAAAAATGTGGTATCATAGAAAAGGTGGTGAGCATTTTGAAGAAATGCCTCGAAGAAATGTGGTCTCATGGTGATGGAATGGAATTCCATCGTGCCATGAGACCGCATTTCTTCGAGGCATTTTTTGAAACTACTAACTACCTTGTCTATGCTATTGCTTACTATTATGGTTTCATAGATTTTTTCCAAGCATCCATAGTTTGTCATGCAGGTGCACCTTTGCAAGCACATGCCTCCATGTGAAGAAATTGCATCAAGTTGCTTATGTTGACTTTCTAAACAACTATATTGTAGTTGAAATTTTGCCATCTATCAACATCTAGTTATTAGTTATGGAATGTGAAGTAATGCTTTGATTTTGAATGATGTGCAATGCAACGTAACCAACAATATGAATATAAACTACACAAATCTATTAAGTACAATTCATTAGTTAAACTCTTTATTCTATTACCTCGGTGAAGGTTTGAGTAAATCCACTAGCACTAGGAGGTGTTCCCTCGAAACCTCCAATATTACCCTATTTAGCATCCAAAATCACATATTAAAATACCATTCGTAAAAAAATGCTATTAACATGTAATAAACTTATAATTGTTTACTAGTTACTTACCCCGCCGATAGGTGTACTATAGAAATAAGTAGGTGGAGGGCCGGTGTATCCAGTCTCAACACTGTGACCCTGCAATTTTATTAAAATCATAAAACTAAATTAGTTAATCTTGCATTTCAAAATCAAAATTTAATAAATTAAATTCAATGAACATGCTAACATTTACCTGAGTATCAATTCCATACGCATCATGCAAAATGTTAGCCACCCTCTACATCTTCGTAGCTACATACAGATCCTCTGCAACAGCCTCCTAAGTGTCGGTGGGGTCATATGAACAAGTCACCCCACAAGATTGACACATATGGGTTCGAAGGTCACCACTCGAAGACTCCCCTGGATGGCGTTGTAGAATAGGGCTAGTGTGATGGATGACACTCTGGGTCAAAGTGTTGATCGCTTGCAATGTCTCTACATTGACACTCTCCTTCGCGACAACTGGCATAACAATGTGCTTATGAGGCGGCCTAGCGAGAGCTCAGCTCCCTTGCCACATAGAATCTGGCTATGCACCGGGCCTATCTTGAGTAAACCCCCCACCTCTCCCCTAGAAGTCCCTCATATTAAAATAATTTGGGATTTTGTTCAATATGAACTCACTGTATAGTTTCCTAAGAAAATACTGGGGGACTTTGCAATTGTTGCATGGTCAGTCATCAAAGACCATGTACCACCTATCATAAAAATGGTTCCTAATCTCTTGGTGGTGACACCAATGAATATGAAACCTCTTTGCATTGAGGCTAAGATTTTGATTTGCACGTGGGTCGGTGAATAATGAACACAAATTACCTTTTGTAATTTTTAAATCCTTTACTTGTTTATATGATAGTTTATTTGCATAATATGCCCTAGCCGCCTGCCTCCTATCTTGCCATCCAGTTATTTATTTGCTAATTGAATCCACATTTTTTAGCATCTTTCAATGAATTTGCAAGGGTCATTATTTCTATGATTGAACCATTTGGATCACTCAACCTACTAATAAAATCCTCAATTTGTTTATTGTTGCTCTCAATCTCACTCACTAAATTTTGTTGAGTGTCAGGAGGGTGTTGAGGGATTGGTGGAGGAGGTTGTTGTTGAGGTTGATTTTCTTGTTCAGGATTTGGTTGCTCTTCTTGTTGAGGATTTTGTGGGTTTGCGGGTTCATTTGCATCTCCTAGAAATTCAAAAAAATATATATCAAATATAACCTAAAACTAACAAAATCAACCTAAAACTAAGAAATTCAAAACAAACAACAAACAATACTTACCTCTCCCACCTCTTCGTCATCGTGGCACCATCCTTGCAAAGAAATAGCAACTCTTGTTGAAGATTTGTGCTCAACACATCCTCCTAGAACGCGAGTGCGAAAGTTGGGGGTTTTGGCCGCGGGCAGAAGAAGAAAATAGTGGAAGTGAAAATGAAGAGTTTCACCTTTTTTTGCTTTTAACGTGAGTTATAGTATTTTGAAACTTTTTTTAGAAAGTGGCCATGAAATTGCTACCCAACTTCATGCACCCGCCCATATATTTATATATGTCTGTGTATATAATATATATATATATATATATATATATATATATATATATATATATATATATATATATATATATATATATATATATTTTATCACTTAAATTTTTGATGGTGACCAATTCAAACTATATTTTTACGAAGATATAAGTCTAAGTCTAAGCATTGAAATAAATTCAATGTTACAAATGAAATGAAAAGGTGGAAGGAGCAAATTTTATATGAGTTTGAAGTATATATTAAAAACATATTTAAGTTTATGCAGTAATATGGAATAAGGGAGGGGGTGCAGCTGCTCCCACACATGGGTGCAACCTCTGTGGGGAGGGCAGTGCCCTCTCCACAAGCCACAACTTGTGGAGAGGTCGCTGGCCTCTCCACAACCCATCCCAGAGCAACTATAGGTTGCATTTAATCAATTCAATATATATTGTTTTTACAACATTCAAACAATGATAACAACAAATTCTATTCCATCTTCTGTTTCCATAAGAAAAACATAGTGTAGAGATATATATGTGTATGTGTGTGTGTGCGTATTTATATATATGTGTGTATATATTTTGAAAGATATATATATTTATATATATAGATATATTTTTTTATATAATTGTACATATATATGTAGACTCAGAAAATATGAGGTATGTACATGTTTTCTACAAAAAAATACATAGTCTAATTGGGTTTTCTATAGAAAAATAAAGTCTGATTGGGTTTTCTATAGAAATCCAATATATATTTTCAAAGCAATATTCATTTGAAAACAAATTAAATCCAAAAAAAATGATTCATTCACACACATCTGAAATATAAATTTCATGAAAATAAATAATTAATAACCTAGAGTCTAATGCTAATCTGATCAAGTTGCTCTGATTCAATTGTGCTTTCTTGTTCTATTCCTCCTTTTCCAGTTCACCCAATTCAACCGTTCTTGCCTTGCTTCAAATTTTGTTTTCAGAAAGATAAATGATGAAAGATGAAAGAAAATAATTATTCAAAATGCATGCTCTTGTTGAGAAATAAAGAGTTTTATAAACTTTTATTTACTTTTTCCAACTTTATTTTGCTTTGTTTTATTTTATTTTTTTCTAATTTTTAGTCATCTTTGCTCATATTTTTCTATTTTTATTGTTTCCTATCTTATCACCTTGTTTTCAAAAATCTTCCTATATTTCTTTTATTATATGTTTTCTAATAATTCTGATTTTAAAAGAAAGCAAGATTTTTTTTCTATGCAACACATTATCCTAAATTTAATAAAATAAATAACATCTTAATCTTCCAATAAAACATCAATTAAATATATACTAAACTAATTATTTGATTTCTACGCATTCTAAATTTGCCACTAATTAATTTAAATAAACAATGTAAAGTAAAACAATATAAACAATTAATTAAATAACATCCTAAATGCAATTTATATGATTATTAAGTGGTGTGTGCATGCGAGAGAATCTGTTCCAACTTAACCCTGCTAGGTGGCTAACCTCCTCTACCTCAACCACACTCTTGGTCTTCGACAAACCTACATCTCATATAAACTCAAGCACCCATTAATAGATTAGTATCCAAAATATAAATCAAAGAGATACATATCATTCTCTATGTTACATCATAATAATCATCACATTTCATTTTATTGAAATAAAATATCATCCATTGCATTTCATCTTTCAAATAAAATAATCATTAACCTAATTCTTATTCAAACTTCACAATAATTATTCTACCACACACATTTATTTATGTTCCAATTCCACATAAAGTAAAAGCAAACATCAACCAAGTCTGAGATGTGACATCCTTCCCCACTTGGAAGAGACATCGTCTCGATGTCTTATTACAAACATCTACATCACATAGTCTGAAAACAACCAGTTTATAGAAGAGTCATAATAAGCATAAAATAGAAAGTATACTAAAGTTTCAAATGTGGAAAAGATCTATCTATATCTTCAGCATTTTCCTAGGTGGCACTATCCACTGAATACTGGTCTCACTAGACCCTGTATTACACAACATCCCAGTTTCGCAACTTAACGTTGCACTTCTCCAAAATCCATGTGGGCTCCACTAGCACCACCCCTAGATCCTGAACCTGTAATGCATGCCAGTCAAGGATATGGGTAACAACTAGATGGTATGGCTTGAGTACATAAACATGAAAGACATTATGTATATGGGAGAGAGCTGGCATTAGAGCGAGCCTATAAGCAACTAGATTGGTAACTTCCAAAATATCAAACGACCCAACATATCTCGGGGCAAGCTTAGAGTTCTTGCCAAAATAGATTGAACTCTTTTGTAGTCGAACCCTCAAGAAAACCTTATCTCCCACTGAGAACTATCTAAAGGTTCGATTTCTATCTACAAAACTCTTCTGATGATCTAAAGATTGTTTCATTTTTTCCTTGATTAGCTTCATTTGATCCTCCATTTCTCTCAACATCTCTAGGCCAGTAACAATCTAGTCTTCCACCTTATCCAAACTAATAGGTGTGCGACATTTATGGCCATACAAAGCCTCGAATGGTGCCATTCCTAAAGAGGCATGATAGGAATTGTTATATGTGAACTCTACTAAATGTAAATACTCCTCCCACTGATGTTGTTGATCCATATAGTACATCCTGAGGAGATCCTCCACTACCTGATTCACCCTCTTTGTTTGACCATCGGTCTCTGGATGATAAGCTGAACTAAAGTTTAATAATTTCATTCCCAAAGAAGCATTCAACGTTGTCCAGAATCTAGAAGTCATACAAGTGTCATGATCAGAGATGATCGTCTCTGGCACTCCGTGCAATTAGAAAATCTCTTTTACAAATTTCCTCACTAAGACCAATGAGCCATCCTTAAGATTTCCAGGGATGAAGAGAGCTACTTTTTTCAATTTATCAACCACAACCAAGATAACATCATGCCGATTCTTGGTCATAGGAAACCCCTGAATAAAATCCATAGTGATTACCTTCCATTTGTATTCTGGTACCCTATGTGAGTATAGAAGTCTTGTTGGATGCACATGTTCAGCCTTAACTCGCTGACATTCCAAGCATTGGGCTACAAAAGCAATTACATCTCTCCTAAGTCTTGGCCAAAAATACAATGGTCTAAGTCCCTCCATCATTTTTGATACACCGGAGTGCCCTAAATATGGTGCATTATGGAATTCTATTAACACCAATTCCCTCAATCCCTGCACATTAGGAACATACATCTATCCCTGGTACCTTAAAAGTCCATTAATCTCAAACAAATAACCATCATACCGATGATCTGAAGGGCTTTGCTCTAAAGCTTGCTTCACCCTATCATGATGCTCATCCCCTGATAAAGCTTGGATCACCTACTGTCTAAAATTGACCTTATCGTAACCATAGCTGCAAGATGTCTCCTCCTGCTCAGAGTATCTATAACTCTATTTTCTTTCCCTTTTATATATTCTATACTAAAGTCATACTCACTCAAAAACTCCAACCATCATCTTTGACGAGCATTCAAGTTGGGCTGAGTGAAAATATATTGTAATCCCAAATAGTTTGTTTTCAACTCAAAAGGCTTCCATGAAAGGTAATTCCTCCACATTTGAAGCACATGCACTATGGCAACCAACTCCAAATCATGTGGTGCATAGTTCAATTGATGTTGTTTCAGTTTCCTAGACTCGTATGCCACCACTTGTCCTTCCTGCGTAAGAACTGCTCCTACACCTTCTCCTGAAGTATCTGTTATCACTGTAAAGTGCCCATTTGGATCTGACACAATCAAAATAGGTGCAGAGGTAAGTTTCTCCTTTAGTGTATGAAAAGCCTTCTCACACTTATTACTCCATTCAAATTTCTTTCCTTTCTTTTGGAGTGTAGTAATGGGCGTTGCAATGGTTGAGAACCCTTGAAAAATTTTTTGATAATAACTAGCAAGTCCCATAAAGTTGCGGACTTCAAAAAAAATTTGTGGTGCAGGCCACTCCAAGATTGCCTTTATCTTATCTGGGTCTACTACTATTTCCTCAGCTGAAATAACATGTCCCAAATAATGCGCCTCTGTTTGGTAGAATGTACACTTAGACATTTTCCCATATAGCTTGTGATCCCTCAAGCACTGCAACACTATCCTCAGATGTTTAACATGCTCTTCCTTTGACTTAGAATATATTAAGATATCATCCAAAAAAACTAGCACAAAGTCATCTAGGCAGTCACAAAAGATGTTCATCAAATTCATAAAATTTGTTGGGGCATTAGTTAGCCCAAACGATAACGTAAACTCATAGTGCCTATATCTAGTCCTAAAAGCAGTCTTGGGAATATCCTCATCCTTAATCCTTAGCTGATGGTATCCCGGTCTCATATCGATCTTTGAGAATACCTTATCCCCTTTCATCTGATCAAACAGTTCATCTATCATGGGAAGCGGATACTTATTTTTGATGGTAACCTTATTAAGCATTTTGTAGTCAATACACAACCTTAAGGTCTCATCCTTATTTACAAAAATAATAGGTGCTCCCCATGGTGACACACTTGGCCTGATAAATCCCTGGTTAAGCAACTCTTGCAACTGGGCCTTCAGCTCATACAATTCACTAGTGTTCATCCTATATGGTGCCTTTGACTGAGGCTCAGTTCCAGGTAACAAGTCAATTGAGAAGTCAAACTCTCGTTTAGGTGGTAGCTCAATCAACTCATTAGGAAAAACATCTTGAAATTCCTTCAGAATAGAATGAACATTAGATGATGATTCTGAGCTATCCAAATCCCTAACCTTTATTGCATAGATAGTGCACCCTTTTTTGTGAGCCTTCTTTAACTACATGGCAAAGATCTGCTTGAGTTCTAGGGGCTTCTTTAAACCATGAATTTCAACACAGTTACCTCGATCATCTAAGCATCTCACTGTCTTTTCTTCACAATTAACAATGGAATTATGCTTAGTTAGCCAATTAATTCCCAAGATTACATCATATGACCCTAGGGGTACTACATACAAGTTAACCTATGTCTCAAAGCTGGGAAGCTCAAGTTCATTACTAACTAGACATTTCTCTACTGTTCTCTCTACCCGATTTCCATATTGAACCTTCCATGATTTAGACATATATCTCAGCTTAACAAATAATTTTGAAATAACATGAGGGTCCACAAAGCACTCAGTGGCACCCATATCAATTAAAATGGAAATAGGACAACCAAAAAGCTTACCTGTGAATTAGATTGGTGTAGCCTAAAAATTAGCTTGGCGATTATCAACCGCCACCAGGATGTGATGTTGGTTCCTATTCTTCTAATTATTCACTCTCTAAGGACATACACTAGCATAATGCTTACCACCACATGTATAACAACCACCGCTGGGTGCTCTGGGTCTATATGAAGCATCTCTCCTATTATTGTTATTATTATTGTTGTAGTTTTCCCTCTTGTTGTTGTTTTGATTTCCATCATTGCGGTCCTAAGAATTATTACCCCTCTTGAGATTCTTGATCTAACGGTTGTTGTTATTGCCTTGATTGTTTTTATTTTGATTACGGTTATTCTGATTGTTCCCTTGTGACTTTTCGTTCCTGTATTTAGCTTCTTTGCTCTTTTTGTAGTTTGCAACCCGTTGTAACTTTTGTTCCTACTTGGTTGCTTTCTCAAAAGCCTCATCCATAGAAGAAGGATTATGAATATCAACTTCAGCTCCAATTTGAGGCCTAAGCCCCAAGATGAATTTATGAATCCAAAACCTCTCATCAAGCTGGTACTGGGGTACATATTTGAGCAAGTGGGAAACTTTTTCCCAATATTGAGTTATCGTCATTCCCCCTTGAGTGAGAGTCTGGAATTCAGTTATCTTCTTATCAAAGTATGACTGTGGGAGGCACCTTTTCTTGAACAGCTGCAAAAATTGTTCCCAAGTCACCTTTCCATGCAAGAAAAAAAATTCTACCTTTTCATTCTCCCACCAAGTGGCAGCTTCACTAGAGAGTTGATATGATCCCCATTCAGCCTTAGTTTCATTGGACAGATTTCGTAGGGAAAAGTACTTCTCCATCTCGATCACCCATGATTTTTCTCCGTCCCCAAAGGTTTTTCCATCAAATTTTGGCGGGGTGACCTTCTTGAGGTCCTTTCCCAACTCTTCTTCTACCTTGCTCAGGTTTCCTTCGGACTCAGGTTGTTCTCCATTCAAGATTCATTTCCATTTTCGCCAGAGTTCGGCGCTGATGGACCTGTTTATCTTGCTTGCTGAAGACTATCAATCCTGGTCCCTTGTTGAGTCAACAGGGCTATGATCTGATCCAATCGGTCACTCAAATCATCACGGGATCCACCTCAATATTGATAAGTTCTATAATCCATCAGAATTACTCTAGAACACATAACATTAAGAGTAATTAGGCGTAGGTCCTAGAGTTTAAACCTTGCTCTGATACCAAATGTAAAGGTACACACACCTTACTTACTAAACATAGAAATCTCAAAGAATATTCACTTTTCCAATTAAGATATTGATACAAAATTCATTTCCTCATAAGAATAATGAAACAATATATATATTAATAAGATTGCTTCCAAGAACCTACAATGTCGAATGCAAAATCTTACATCAAGTAATGTTACAACATCTATTTCAATGTTACATGTGTAAGTGCATATAAATGATTACATCAAGTTCACAAATTAAGTTACAATTGGCTATGCAAGCCATACAAAGTAATACAAGAAATATATATAAATATCCATGTGATGATAAATCCTCGGTGCTTGACCACCATGACACTGCTTTTTCTTCCACAAAGCCGAGACCAAGAGTGGGTCCAAACACCTTTTCCACCCAACCACGAAGTATAAATACTTCCCCATATTTCTTCCTAGCTCGAAGAAAACTCCGACCCTACACGAGGAGCCTAGCAACCTGGAATTGAGAAGCAGGAGGGAACTCTCGATGCAAGCCTGATGCTTGTATGCAATCTAATCTAGAATGACATATCTCTTGCATGCAGGATGTGGTCGAGACTAATATCAATAATATCTAGGCTTTTAAAATTCCATCTATTTCATCAGTGCATATATGCTTGGCCAAGCAGTATAAATAACAAAAAGTGATAGTTTCGAAAAGGGAAACTATCGTCTCTGGAATCCACACTCGACATCCTGTCCTAGAAGTGGTTTCATTAAGAAATACATGTAGCATGAATTGTTTCAAGTTTATAATATTTCAAGTGTTTTCTCTTCATTCAACTTTTTCA
The DNA here is from genome assembly GCA_007258455.2 of Sequoia sempervirens. NCBI lineage: Eukaryota > Viridiplantae > Streptophyta > Pinopsida > Cupressales > Cupressaceae > Sequoia > Sequoia sempervirens. The sequence goes on along the minus strand of VDFB02032502.1, from coordinate 175,350 downwards.
AGTATAGTTTCATCATCAAATTTCTAAATGTTATACAAGTTTTGATATCATTAACTATGAAATATCAAATAAACAATTGTCCAAAGAAAATAACAAATCATCTATCTAAATTCTTATGTTTCACATTTAAAAAGATAGTGTTTTGATGGTTCAATGGTTTTTCTATTGTTTAAATGAAATTCTAATATAAACTCATAAGTCACCATGTATGTCAAATATATTCATAAACAAATTTGAATTACTCTTCAGAATTTTAAATATATACATGTATATATATGTATATATGTATATATATACGTATATTCCGAAAAATATCTATATAACAAGAATGAAACTCAAATTATTCACATATCATTTAAAAAACATATTTTTATATCAAGACATCATTATAAATCAGAATATATATATATTTAGCAAATTTACAATTATCATTTGACAAGTAGAAGTTGTATAATTTCCAATTTTGTATATTTTAATTTATACTATGTATATATATATAAACATATACATATGTATATATGTATGTGTATATATATTTTACACAAAGTAAAATACAAATTCTAGAGAACTAAAAACATGTTGTATATACATATTATGTAGATATATATAACTCAGATTTCATTGTATATATATATACATATATATATATATATGTATGTATGTATATATATACATATACATGTATATATATGTATGTATATATGTATATATATATGTATGTATATATATACATATATACATACATATATATATATACATATATATATATATATATATACATTTATATATATACATTTATATGTATATATATACATATATATATATATATATATATATATTTTTTTTTTTTACAATATTCAAACAATAATAACATTAGATTCTATTCCATCTTCGGTTTCCATAAAAGAAAACACAGTGCAAAGATATATATATGTGTGTGTGTATATATATTTATATATGTGTGTGTATATATTCTAAAAGATATATATATATATATATATATATATATATATGAATATATATTTTTTTATATAATTGTATATATATATGTAGACTCAGAAAATATGAGGTATGTATATGTTTTCTACAAAAAAATACAGTCTAATTGGGTTTTCTACCGAAATCCAATATATATTTTCAAAGCAATATTCATCTGAAAACAAATTAAATCCAAACAAAAATGATTCATTCACATACATCTGAAATAGAAATTTCATGAAAATAAATAATTAATAACCTAGAGTCCAATGCTAATCTGATCAAATTGCTCTGATTTAGTTGTTCTTTCTTGTTCTATTCCTCCTTCTTTTCCAGTTCACCCAATTCAACCGTTCTTGCCTTGCTTCAAATTTTGTTTTCAGAAAGATAAATGATGAAAGATGAAAGAAAATAATTATTCAAAATGCATGCTCTTGTTGAGAAATAAAGAGTTTTATAAACTTTTATTTACTTTTTCCAACTTTATTTTGCTTTGTTTTATTTTATTTTTTTCTAATTTTTAGTCATCTTTGCTCATATTTTTCTATTTTTATTGTTTCCTATCTTATCACCTTGTTTTCAAAAATCTTCCTATATTTCTTTTATTCTATGTTTTCTAATAATTCTGATTTTAAAAGAAAGCAAGATTTGTTTTCTATGCAACACATTATCCTAAATTTAATAAAATAAATAACATCTTAATCTTCAAATAAAGCATCAATTAAATATATACTTGTAGACACCTAAATTTGGACACTTGATTTATCCAAATTTATTCCCTTTCGTCTAAACATCCTCTTATCCGCATTAATTAAGTAATATCACTATTATTTAATTAATCCCTCTAAAGTTCATCTAATCTCTAAGGTATCTAGTTAAATAATTAAATACCTTTCCCCTTTCATCAAATGAATTAAATAAATATGACATTTATTTAATTCCCTTTATGTCCTCCATCATTTTTATCTAATCTTAATCCTTCTTCTAATCTCATCATTAGGATGTGCACATGCCTAATCCTTGATTAGGAGGTGTCACATCCTCCAACTTTTGCAAGTTGGCCTCTAATCTCTCTTAGCCACCTAACCTTCCTCTAACCCCTCATCAACTTGTCTAATCACCCGCTTTAGTCAACTCTTCCCATCCCCCAAGGAATTTTTAATTCATTTTGTCTTCCCAAAGTCCTTTGAGGAATTTTTAATTCCACTCTCATCTTTCAATGAATATTAAATTCCTTTTCTCTTCCCCATGTCCTTTATGACATTTGTCCTTAGTCAACCTTATTAAAAGCTTTCTCCTTTTGGGCAAGGCACTCCACTTCTCCATGTGAATTTTTAATTCACCTTTTAATCCCCCAATGCACTCAAAAGGAATTTTTAATTCCTTTACTTCTTCCCACATGTCCTCTCTTTATTCTTTATTCTTTCCCATCTCTCCATGAGAATATTTGAGGAATTTTTAATATCTCACATGTCCTCTCACCCACATAGGGACAAGCACCTCCTTTATGAGGAGATCTTGTCCAATCCCAAGGTACTTTGTACCCCCTCCATGTCATGTACTATCCTTCCACCTCATGTCCACTTCACCTTTTAGGGCTAAATCACATGCCACATGTCAAGATGTGAGGGCTTGTGAGTTCTCAACTCACCTTAGCCCTATATCTTGATCATTGGTGGCTCAATCTTGGCCATCCATCTCTTCTAGGAATTCTCAAAATTCCTATAAATACCCCCTCTTTTCTCTCATTTTAGAGGAGATCATTTTGCTAGCCAAACTCTTGCAATTTTATTTCTCAATCTACACTTAGCCATTTTCATGTTTTCATCCACTTGCACTCATCCTCACAACATCATTTAGCTTGCATCTTGTGCTATTCAAGGAGCATACACATCAAAGATCGAAGGGCCAACCAAAGGATCGATTCGAGACAAGGTATAAGGTTCCATTTGTTGCTTTTTATCTTGTGTTGATTCCAACTTAGGCTAATCTTGAGGTGTAGGTTGTTTTGGTGTTTATTTACACTTTTTTATTTGCTGCTTGTTTTCTAACGCATATATTCGACCTATCACAATACTAAACTAATTATTTTATTTCTACGTATGTTAAATTTACCACTAATTAATTTAAATAAACATTGTAAAGTAAAACAATATAAATAATTAATTAAATAACATCCTAAATGCAATTTATATGATTACTAAGTGGTGTGTGCATGTGAGAGAATCCATTCCAATTTAACTCTGCGAGGTGGCTAACTTCCTCTACCTCAACCACACTCTTGGTCTTCGACAAACTTGCATCTCATATAAACTCAGGCATCCATTAATAGATTAGTATTCAAAATATAAATCAAAGAAATACATATCATTCTCTATGTTACATCATAATAATCATCACATTTCATTTTATTGAAATAAAATATCATCCATTGCATTTCAACTTTCAAATAAAATAATCATTCACCTTATTCTTATTCAAACTTCACAACAATTATTCTACCACACACATTTATTCATGTTCCAGTTCTACATAAAGTAAAAACAAACATCATCCAAGTTTGAGACGTGAGAGTTTGTAATGGAAAGAGATTAAGTAAGAAATGTTATGCAAACTTAATTGTACCTTCCCTTGTAATGTGCATAATGAAAGAGGGGACATAATGTATCTACTATTTTCTCGTATAAGAAAATGTAATTTTAGCTTAAAACTACCAGTCTCAACTTCATTTCGGGAATAAGGAAAGATATGTTAATTTAACAAGTGGTTATGAGTATAAATCATCAAGTGAAGAATGGAATGTGCTCACTGTTGAAGGAAATTAGATGTACAGATTTGTTTTAAATATAATATGGAAATTTTTAAATTTCATTGTAAGACGTGCATCTCAATGTCAGATTGTTTGTTGCTCATGCAAAAAAAAGGAGAGAATGATATAAATCTGATTTGCTTATCATTATTAAGTGGTGAATACATATTCTTCTTTAGAAAATACTTTACTTGCTGTTCCAGAAGTTGTGAAAGAAAGGGAATAAATTTCACTTATGTGGTTTGGTGGTCTTTCGTAACAATGCATTCAGGTTAGGATCTTCTCTACAACGCCCTGTCCCTCTAGATACTTACACGAGAGTTCAATGAAGAATTACATAAAAGAACAATAACAATAATAGTGGAATAGATATCCAACTCAGATCGTGGTTCTATTCACCTACTTATGGCTGCAACTCAAAGTCGTTATCTTAACATTCCATTAGCAAAGCAAAAAAAGAAAAAGAAAAAAAATGAATAAAAAAAAGAAAGAGGAAATATAGTAGTAAGGAGTGAACTATGTTTTAGCATGGACCCTCCTATCTCACCTATCCTGTAAGATCATTTGCAACCATATTTGTATTCCCTGTATCAACTCTTAGATGGAAATTTTGCTTACCTTCTATATCCGGGAACCAAGAATAAACCTTCAATCATATGACAACTCTAGGATAAAGAAATTCCCACAAATCTTAAACCAAATCGATACAATACCAAATCATATTGTAGGCCAAAAGGATGTATATAATCTAGTGATGAAGTTACGAAACTGCCTCTTTGATAAATCATTTTCATTCTGGAATCCATAACTATAGGTAGGTGTAGCACTAGTGAACGGAAAGGGAGTTCAATAAATTCAGCTACTTAATAATTTTATTTTTTCCTTATACTAAGATCCAAACGCTCTCCCTATTCATGTTCAGCGCCTTTAGCCAGCCTATCTCCTGACGTCATGGAATTATGGAGTTTGGAGTTTGGGGTAGTTTGTCATTAGTAAACTACACAACAATTGGTAGATTAAATATTGTTAGATTTGAAATACACTTTTGGGCTCCAGATTTGTTTGATTATTGAACTCGAATTATGATAATTGCTATCCCTTCCATATTTATATTAATTGCAGGTTAGGATTGGTGGTCTGGCGTAGGTGAGGTATTCTCCAACGTGGGTCAAGTGCCCTCAGTAATGGTTAAATATCAGTCTGATGAAGGCCTCTCTCACTATCAAGTATGGCCTTGGTACTACTTTTCCCAGGATAATAGCCCATGTCGTATAAAGACAATCCCAACATAAGTTTGTAAATTAAACTCAGTAGCTAGCTAGAGGTTAGGTTGTATTTATTAACCAACCCCATTTCTCGTAGTTCATTGTGTTTGGTCATAACATGTCTCATCTGAAATAAATGTTCTCTTGAATCATTCTTTACTCTGTCAATAACTGAAAAGAATTGCAAGTGGCGGTGCTACTTTCTGCCCAACTGAGTAAGCGTATGGCTTACTCTAAGTTTGTTTCCCTGTAAATATGAGTGCTCAACCTTGGCTACTATTTTTAAGTCTACCACTTATTAAGCTTAGTGAAAACAAGGTACTCTTGAGCAATTACGTAGTGCAATTGATAGAATGTTAGTTACTAAATAAATTATATCATCGATGGGATTGGTTAAGAAAATTAAACAGATATTGGTATAGTATTATCCTTTTTTCAGACAATTACAATTCTATTGTTAAAGATTAAAGGTTAGCATTGGATGAGAGATGTTAAGTATAATGAAATAATTAAATGAAATGGTAGTAAATGCATCTCAGACACAATCTTTTGGCAGGATTAATGTAGTCAAATAAATCTAATGTCATAATATCTCTTAAGATGTGTGTGGTATTGTACAAGCATAAATAAAAAAATTAAATAAAAATAATTAGAAGCTTGCTCCTCTCCATTTGAAAATCTAAAGATTTGAGACCTACAACAAATAATATGTATTATGTGAAATCTTTTCTTGTCAATAAAAAAATAGTTAAAATACCTTTTCAATAAATAAATAAATAAATAAATTATATCTATTACCTGATGCAAAATCCATGAAATTCCCTTCGCTAATATACCTGCAAATAAAGTCCCAAAATTGGTCATAGTTCTGGCAACGTCCCTTTGCATAGAGAAGAATGATCAATAACAAAAGAAAAGCATCATAAAAATATTTAAGGTTAACCATGCATGCAAGTAAAAATATGAGAGAAAATAAAAATAAAAAATAAAAAATCAAAGTGTTAAATAAAAGCTCCCATCCATAAAGAAATGAGTTAAAATAATTAAAAGAAAAATAATTCATAAAATAGAAATCAAACTGTTACATAAAAACTTCTAAGGAAATGAGTTTTAAATAAAACTTAGCTTTTAATATAGAAAGTTTCTTACATATAGTTTCTTAAAAGATTTAAAAGAACAAGAACTTATAAAATAGGGAAAAAAAAATCAAAGTGTTAAATAAAAGCTTCCATGAGTTTTAAATAAAACTTAAATTTTAATATAGAAACTTTTCTAGTATGGTTTCTTAAAAGATTTGAAAAAGAAAGAAACCATAGTTAATAGACTTATACTAATATTTAGATAATAAAGAAAGTATGTTGATATGGTTAAGAAACCTAAATAGATTAAAGTAAAGATATATTAAAAATTAAAATAAATAAAAATCAGAGACTAATAAATTTAATTATATATCAGCATGTAGAATTTTTAATTTTATTTGATAGATTTTGTGAGTTTGTTATAGATTAAAAATAAATCTAATTAAGAGTTTTGAGTATTACTATTCAAATGGGTGAAATATTAATGCTAGAAAAATTCTGTTAAGTTGGATGTCATATTATAGTATATCTTTATGGGTGTTAAATGTGAAGTTAATATTAAGGGGAAACTTGTGTTACAATTGAACTTCATTATTAGAAGTTTTGTAATTTTAGATATAGATCTATAGTAGATTTAACCTCGTTATCCTTTAACCCTAGATTACTAACCAAAGCAACAAGTTTAAGAATATCATAGGTAACTATAATGAATTAATTCCTACTAAACCCAAAGAAAAAATAATTATATTATGGGCCCTTAATCCAAAGAAATATATGTGTTGTAAATTACTAGCCAGATGGTAATGTTCCTTGATTTAAATTATACTAGCTAATAGACAATACTAACCTCAAAAAAATTAATACACCCATACATGTTTACCTTATCACTTGTGTGGAGTTTTAGGGGACATATTTTTACTTTGTGACAAAATAAACCTTTGTTAATGTTACCCTTGTACTTCATGTAAGTGAAGTGATGCAATTCCTACATTATAAATATAAGTTATAGGAGACACATTAATAAAGTTTACTTGCCTAAATTCTCTCTTGAAACAATCAACAAATTTATATTGGTATTTGGAGCCTTCACGATTGTGCTAGGTGAATAATGTTATAGTTAAAACATAGGAATGGAGGTTTTGGTTGTTTTTCTTACAAAGAGAAATATTAATAGGGAATAATATTGCTAATAGTGGTATTATTGTCAAAGACAAGGTTAGTATTGAAGCATGATCGCTTGGAACCTTAATCAACTTAGTGCTTTTAAAAAAAAATGGTTGGGTTTTTCTAGCAAAAATTTGTGGGCATGATTTAATTATTGCTAGAGAACAACTAAAATTTGAGGATGCGGTAAAGTTTAAAGATGCACATGGGATTGTGGATTGGTGCAATACAAGATTATCTACACCTGGTTCGAGCGAGTACTCTACAATTCGCCGATTCTTTTGGTTGGTTGAAGAAGAGAACATTCCACCTAGACTTGATTATGAGACAATAAGTGGATCTGCTAAATGGAATTCATTTAAGAGTTTGAATGCAAGCACATGGACTATCTGAACAAGGGATCTTGCATGTTTTTTTTAGTTTTGTATCTCAGGAGATTGAGAAGCATGTGAAAATATGAAATGGGTTGAAGATTGGAAGAAAATATCGTTGACACTTGCACAAGCACATGATCAATATGAAACAATTGAAGACAATGATCAAGTGTTTGCATCAGAAGACTGTGATCATGTTTCAGAACTTGTACAAGAAGGTAATTTAATTCAATTTATTTCACTTTATTACTATTTTGTAATACTAAATTATTTATTTATATAAATATGAATGGATGTACATGTAGATTGATCAAATTATTTGGACATGTGCACAAGTTATTAAATCAAATATTGTTTGCAGGACATGCACATATGTTGTTGTTGCACCTGAGGGGAATGAAGAGGAAACAAAATATCAGTTGGCTCATTGTGTGTATACTAAACATAAGTTAATAGCACCTTGAGAAGATGATGATGGCTATCATTATCCAATAGGTACGACGATCCCCTTAAGACATCCCCTTAAGAAAATTTTGAGAACTTATTTGATGATGGTTAAATCATGTTTTCCAATAAGATCGGTGGTGGTTGTTGGCACTTGGCTATGAAAATACCTGATAAGGAAGAATGGTCTGCCTGCATTCGAAGATTATGAAACACATAAAAATATTATATACTATTCACATTTGGTGGTGGCAACAAATATAAAACTAGATCGGTATTGTGGAAGACCTACAAATGAAGTGCTATGGACAATTTCTATGGAAGAGCATGAGACAATCATAGATGTGTTGAAAAAAAGAGAGGATGCAGATTGTACAATTGAATAAGTTAATATAGATAAATATAGTTTTAGTTTTATATTATGCTTTTAAATAGATTAAATACATGTTTTGATATTGGTCAAGTGTGTTATTATTTGAAACTGATTTAAATTGTCCTTTTATAGATCCTTAAGCCATCACCACAAAAAGGAGAGTTTGTGCAGATTCAACCTAGACAACATGGAATACTTGGTAAAAACAAGTAATTATTAGTTAAATTATATTGAAATACATGTTTTGATTGTATATTGATATTGCTTGTACATTAATAGTTAAAATTGATTTATTATCCTTTTTTGTATCCTTAAGTCATAATCACATTGATCTCATACTTTGAAACAAAAATGAGAGGATGCAGATTCAACCTACACACATGTGTGGAATACTTTTAAATACAGGTACTTGAGTTGTGTACATATAGATAGTTTTATATAAATTAAAATATCTATGTTTTGATGATTTCATTGATATTGCTTGTATCATTTTGATATTAGGTGGCATGAAGACCTACTACATTCCAAGCACAAGTTTGAGATGTTCTTAAGATGGCATAGCCAAATTTTGTAAAAAAAAATTTGAGATGACATATATGTACATACATACTTACACAATCAAACATTGTGTACAAATTACAAATACATGTACACACACAATTATACTCTATGGAATTTTATGTATCAAAATCAATATTCTATATATTTTGTTTGTTAAATGTGCATGTTTTCCTATTTTGAAACTTTATATTTGATTGTATAATCACTAAATATCATGTATAAATTATTGTTAAAACAATTCTATCAATTGTGATTAAATATGAGACATGTACTTTGAAGTATTTCATCCCCTTAAGATGTACTATTAGGACATATCATATATATTATACTTAATTATATTATTTGTTATGATGAGTCACCTTTGAAACTTTAAATTTGATTTTATAATCACTAAACAACATGTATATTACTTCTTTGATCCCCTTAAGACGTGTCATATTAGCACATATCCTAAATATTATACTTAATTATATCATTTGTTATGATGAGTCACCCTAAAGTATAATACTTGTTTATATCACTTAATATTTATACTTAATTATACCCTTCTTTGATCCCCTTAAGACGTCATATTAGGACCCCTTAGGACATCCCCTTAAGACATGCACTTTAAAGAATTTCATCCCCTTAATACATCCATAGGTGAAGATGTTTGCTATTATTCAATTTGTATTTTGAAATCATTTGGTTTAGGATGTTTCCAATTACATGGAAACTTGTAGATTAACTTAGTTGTCTCTTTTGATAGAGGATGTGACTCCCATTCCAACAGACAGTACCAAAAGAAAGGGTGGACGTAGAGGAAGAAGGCTGTAGTATTTTTGTTGGATGTTATTATTTATTTTGACAGCTTATAAATTAGTGTTTTTTGTGGAACATGAGTTCAAGAGAACTTTTATGTTCTTAAGTTTTCTCTAGCACTTTGCATGATTTGTAAATATGGGAGTACATGATTTAATTTCAAAACTTGAGCCTATTTTTGGGTAATTAAGTTCTTTAATTTAATGTTGTAAAAGAACTAGGAAATATGGTGTATATTTATAGAACAACTTTTTTGGAAAAAATTGTTGCATTTTGATTGGTATTTATGTTTAGTTTATAGAATTTATTAATGCTTTTGTTCTCTAATCTTGCATGGTATTTGTTTATTTCTTAAAATTTCATCGTTTGTGGTATATAAACGAATTGCTTTTGTTTGTAGATTATGATTTATTTTCTTATTTTATTAGATCTAACCTGTGTATTATGACCCCTTAAGACATCCTATTAGGATGTGAATTGAATAAGTTCATTGACTAATTATCGCTAATTATTGAATGTACATATCATGTATATAAAGTATGGATCACTAAATTTGTAAAGTACAAATATTAAAATGTCTTATTAATTTCAACTTTAATTTCATATTTATATTTAATTTCACATTAATTTCCTATATTAATGTCTTGACTATGAACATAAAATGCATAAATGTACATTTGTAAATTAAAATTGAACAATAATAAAGTCCATTATTTACAATATATTAAGTGCATGAAATAAAGTCCATCAAAATACAACCCATGAAATAAAGTCCAACAAAGTACTTGACCCATGAAATAAAGTCCAATAGAGTACATGAGAAACCAAATATGTAGTCCATGAAATAATCAAATATAACCCATAAAATCATGCTTAGGTCATGTATCATCACTATAATCAAGAGACCTCTTCACACCATGCGGACTACGCAAATGACCTGAAACACTCTGTACAAGAGAAAGATGAAATCAGATGTAAGACGATGAAAAATGATTTAATGACAATTTAATTTATAATTCATCATAAAATTAAATTACCATCATATCTGGATTTGGATGCTCTGGTGCTCCTGGACCAACCTCTAAATTATCTGAATCAATCTACATATACAAGACAAAGAAAGTTGAAATTAGATGTAAGTCTACAATTAAAAAAGATTTAATTCAATTTAATTTATAATTTATCATATTTAAATTGTATCGTAAGAGGTTGTGCACCCTCTACTCCAGGACCTGTTTGTACATGATCAACTACAAGATGTGTCTCATGCTATAAAAGAAAAAGAATTTAACATGTATGAGCTCATATATATATATATATATTCAATTTTAAATTTAATTAAAGTTATTCACAATGTATAATTTGTAATTGACTTTAATATAATAAAAAAATTAAATTACCATGATATTTGGAGCCTGCTCTACATATTCTCCTGGAGGTGTAACTATGACTGAGTCATGGTAGAAAGTCGCACTATGTAATACCCCTCATGTTGATGATACTCTTTGTGTTGATTTTGTACTTGGTTTGTGATGGTGATCAGTTCACCGGTTTTGGTTGTGTGTGGATTCATAGTTTGGTTGGTTTGCTGCACTTGACATTACTTATGATGTTTGATGATACATTTCATGGTGATTATATTATATGGTTATGTTATGGTTTTCTTTAATAATATATGTGGTGATGTTGTGATTCTATGTTGTTATGGTTTCTGATGTGTTTGCTAGTGAGTCTTGGTGAAAGGACGGAGTGGCATCACTTGCTCGCGAGTGCCCTGCTACCTCGCGATTACCTTTCACGGTGTGTCTGCAATGGAGATTTACATGCTACTTGACGTTTGTTTCTATGAAGGATGCAGGTACCAGACATCGACTCCACCTGCTTGACAGGTTTGAGTGTGTCCCATAAACCCAACGGGTATGATGTTGAAAAGAGAGTTGATAAGGAAGTGTCCCCGTCCCAAGTTTATCACCTTGTTGTGAGTCTACGGTGTCAAGGTCTTGACCTTGTCTTTATTTCAGTATTGGTTGTTATTGATTATTTATTTATTTGTGAATAATTGTTATTTAATTAATTTTTATTTTAAGTGTGATTAATTAATGTTATTTAATTGATATAGTTATTTGTAGATAATTATAGTTAAGTTAATTGATTAATGTTATTGAATGAGTGGATAGTTTAAATAAAATATTAGATGCTTTAATATGAATTATAATTTTAAATTTGCATAAGGTAAGTGGTATTGATTTTTGAATTTTTAAATTAATTAAATAGCATATAATGCTTTATTATTATTAAAAGAAAAATAATTAAAATTAGTTAGTTAAATTAAAATTAGAGTATTTACGGGAGTGAGTGGGAATTTAATAAAAAAATATTGTTTTAAAATATTCTTGGAGAGAATATTGGCATGCTGTGAACGGCAAGAAGTTTCTTCACGAAAAGAAATTGGCTGTAGAATAGTTTTTGGGTTTTGGGGGTTTTTGGTTAAAATTTGTGGAGGTTTTCAGCATATGTTTTGGACTCATATTTTTCTTCTAGCTGGAGGTGAATTTTCTGGAAAGGATTTAGAAGTTGAAATTCCAGAGACAAAGCTTTGCTCCAACCCTCGTTCCTTCAAGCTTCATGAAAATAGGTTCTTTTATTATTTGTTTAATTGTTTTCTTGTTTTGAAAAGATTGCCTGAAATTGTCTGTGTAAGAGGAAATTGCCGTGAATTAGTTGTAACCCTTTGTAGAAAAATTTGTTAAAAGTTCCTCTGTACAAAAATTTTGTCCTTGGCTGTTGAATTTTTTTTCGTGATTATTTTGTTGCCTCTATAGAAATTTTTACAGTAAAATCAGAGAGCCTCATGGAAAAGAAATTATTGCGAAACAATAAAAAAAAAAAACACAGAGGAAAAATAGTAGAGATATTTTGAAACCTCTTAAGTTTTGGATTGAAAACCTTCCTGTTAAAATTAGGAAAAAATCCATATCTTTTCCTGTAGATGAATATAATTTAAATCTTATTTTTCCAATTTAATATATATGTCTGGAAAAAAATTAAAAAAATATATAAATAAAATAAAATTAATTCTATGAAAATTTTATTCCCCGTAGAAACTCTGGAAGTAAATTTTTTCCAGACAATACAAATTGTTTGAAGAATATATATATATCAAAAGAAATATTTAAAAAATATATAAATATATATATATATATAAATAAAAATAAAAAATAAATATAATTTTTATTTTTTTTTTGGGGAGGGATGGCTGCTATTGTAACCCCCCACTCCCATGGTGGAGCGTAGCCACCAGGGCTACGACAATAGCCTTGGTGCAGCCTTGGTGGGGCTGCGGCCTCCCCACAGGGAGGACACAGTCCTCCCAGGGCTGTGAATGGTTAAATAAAAAGATTTTTTTTATTTTAATTCATTTTTAATTAATATTTAAAGTTTTAGATTTATTAAATTTAATTTAAATTAAATTTGTTAATTTATATTAATAAATAAATATATATATATATATATTTATTTATTTATATGAGTTATAATTATGTGGATTATAATTTTTGACGTCAGCTCTTTGCCGTGGGGAAAAGATGGTGCTTTTAATGTGCTCGGTTCTCTTTTTCCGCGGAGCCTTGGTGTTCGACAAGGAGTATGTTTGGCTTTCCATTCAAGGTGTCCATTTTGTGACACGTCGGGTACGACATTCATTGATAAGACTGTTGAATGGTCGGGTGGCGTCTCACTCTACTCGAAGTGATTATGGCTTGTAGGCGGATGAACTTCGTCCGTAGAAAATCTTCATGGCTAGGACGGGATGATCGGCCTGCCATTATTCCATCTCATGTGCGGAGGCCAGTCGGATCCTCTCACAAGTCTATTTATGGATCTGTTGATATCTTTTTTGTTGCTCTGTCTTCGTATTTTGGCATAGTTTATGTTTTTGTGCAGGGTGCAGCTGTCAACATGGAGAGGTCAACAAAGTCAAAATTTACCATTCACATTTCGGCGGAAGGCTTGGAGTGCTTTGGTGTCGACACTCCGATCTCTCTGGTGGCTACGGAGAGGCAAATTGCCTTCAGGGATGTCACTGATCAAAGACTAAAGCGTATTCTATCCGTCGATGATCTGGTGTCACTGGTTGCGGTTAAAATGATTCTTGGTCAAGAACATCTGCAATGAAGGGAGTATGCTAGGGATAATGCCCATGTCTCCTCATGATTTCTTGCGGTGCTACTGGACTTGGCGACCCCGAAGAAGGTGGCATTGGAGATGATGGAGCGCTTGTTCTGCGTCGACTTGCTCGGTGGTCTAGAAGAAACCTTGAAGGCGGCCTTCTTAGACAAAGGCATTTCGCGCCCGACTGACTTGTCTCTTTTATGGGATACGAAGGAAGGTGTTAAAGTCTACCCTTTTCTCTTAGACCTCAAAGGGCCCGCCTTGTCGAGGCACAGAAAGCTTGCGGAGGTGGCCGTGGAATTTTTAAAGAGAAAATTAAAGTTGGTGACAGTCAAGGGAATGGATTGGATAGATGGCTTTGTAAGTTTCACGGAAGTTAATGGTTTTATGTGAGGGTTGGCCTCTGTGTCTGGTGCTTTCTTTTTCGTTGTTATTACTGTCTCTTTTGGTGGTCCTCGGCTCTAAATTTGCAATTTTTGTTTTTGCTGGTCGTGGGACGGCCTGTGACCCCTCTCTTTATTTCTATGGTTTTCGTGGAGGGTCTTTTGGTGTTGGTTATGGGACTGATGCTACCATAAATTTGTGTCTCGGATGGTTGGTGTTTTGCTCGGCTGTGTGCCATGGATAGTTCTCCTGTGATGCAGACGTTTGTAATTTTCCTCTATTTCAATATATAATCTTATGTGCGTATCAAAAAAATAAAATTATGTGGATTATTTTTATAATGTTAATCTAAATTGTGATATTAAATATATATATATATATATTCTTGTCCAAATTATAGAAAAATATTACGAAGGTTAATTGCAATGATTTCTTGTTGTTACTGGATAAATTGAAAGAAAATATTTTATCAAATTCAATTAAGTATTTTAAAATAATGAAATAAAATGAGTTAACTGATAGTTTAACTTCCATGATGGTTTTCGTGCAATGAGTTATCTTAATGTGATTGTTAAATAAATTTGCATTCTTTAACAAAATCTTGATGTTGAATAAATATTTAGATTCTTTGATTTTCTTTGAGTTCTTTGTTGTTTTCCTTGAGTTCGGTTATAAACATGTGGGGGCCCTTATATTAGTTGACCTTTCTATAGGAATTAAGGTTATTGTTTAAAACTTCCAGAGGCATGGGGAAATGATGTTGTAATTTTGATCTTTTAATTTGATACTTGTCTCTATTTTGTCTATAGTTGTGATCTTGAGTTTACACTGGGTTGTACCGTTCTTGTTATTGGAGTTTATTCATATGACTTTTGGTGAGATGGTTTGCCTCACGAATGTTCTATTTTGTGTTTTAGAGTACTTGTGGGTACAACCCCTTGGAATTTATTGTAGTGTTTTGGGTTCTAGGGAGAGTGGATCTACGTGGGCGCTGACGCACAAAGAGGTTATCAGGATAACCCAAGTTAGAGTTTGAGTAATAAGTGATAACCTAATTAATTAATTAGGGGGTGGGTAGTTAAACATTAACAAGATAATTGTGGATACCTCGTCTACCTGTTAGTGCTTTTGCAGACTAAAGGTGGGCTGAGAAGGTCGTGGTTGGAAAGATTGTTACCTCGTCTCCACGAGAGGTTAATGGTTCCACACGAGTCACCCTATGGGGCCAGCGCCTAGAGAGGCTCTTAGGATAACCATAGATGGGGGCGGTGCTTAGAGAAAGGCAGTCAGGATAACCCATGTAGGACTGTGCGATGACACTCTCCTCTAGTATTCCCTTGAGTTGTTTTTATTTGCTAACCTCTGGAAGTGGTCTATTGATATGTTTTGGTGATTTATTGTTGTTATGTTTTGGAAGTGGTCTTTTGATGTTATGTTTCCCTTTATGTGTGTATTAGCTTTCCATGCTTGGAGTTTAGTTTTGTGTATTTGTATAGATGTTCTTGGTCGGGGACCCTTTTCTTATCTACTCCTAGCACGGGGGTGGTTGGGTGGAACGTGCTACTCGACTCATTGGGTTCCCTATCTTGCAATTGTACTTTTCAGTGTAGAGTTTTGCAAAGACAACTTGATCTAGAGTTTATATGTTTCCAAATGTATACTTGTACTTCTGTTATACTTTGTGTATTGATATGTTACTCTCCCATGTATTGGGTAGACTTATGATGTAATCTTGGGTAATTGCTCAATGAGATGTATCTGTAGATTGATGTAATGTATAATCATGTTATGTTATTCATTCTTGAATCATAATTGATAATATTGTTAATGTTGTGTTATATCTGAGAAAATATGATCTTTATATTTCCAAGTACAATTTGTTACGAATACATGAATGTTTTCTATATGGTTAATTCTTGTCTCATTTCTTATCTCTAATAAATGTTTAAATGAAGACATGTGGATGAATGAGTTATGTTAGTAGAATTGGTAATTACTTTTATTAGATTTGTTATGGGATAGATTACGTAATGTCACCTCGTTTACCCCAAGGGACTTAGTTGTTTAACTTGTAATCATTAGCTATGTTAGTTGCATTATAAGTAAACTTAGTGTTTATTCTTTATGTTTTCAAAAAAAAAATTGTTGCATTTTTAGTTGTTCTTTGGGGTTTACGCGATGGGGCGTTACACACTAACAAATTCCTACAAGATAAAATTTAAAGCATGTATACTTGAATTAGGTTAAAATATATATATTCAAGTTTTCACATTTTGTATAGAAACTTTTTTAAACAACCTGAAATTCAAAGGCCTCATGAGTAGCAACAACATCTAATGTTTTCCCAATGCCCATTCTTATTGTCGTATCAACCTAGACATATATATAGGTCTACATTTAACGCTTATAATATTTACAAGTGTACATTCACATTTGATATATAGTGAATTCAAAATTCATAATTGTAACTATAGTAATGTAAGTTAAACAATTTACAATATAAATGTACCTTCCCCTGATATGTGACCCCCGATAGTGGAGGAGCGCTCAACAACCCCTCAGGTGGAATCGATGTGGCAGTGGATTGACTCCCCTGAACCAACATAAATATTTAAGACATATATTCATGATTGAATTATAAATTTAAAACTCAAGTTAAAAATTATTTCATATATAATTTTAAAAATTGAAATCAAAATACCCCATAAGGGTTGTCAGCTAGGACTGGTGTCGACATATGTACTCGTAGTGTAGATGATTGCCCCATCGTTAGTGTCATCTGTACACCAAACAGTTGATTGTTAAAATGTATTGCAATTTTTTTTGATATATATACATTAATTAATTTTTTTATAAATTCAACATGTAGATGCATATTTATACTTATGTCGAACTGTCCTTAGGATAATGGTCTACAGTAAGAAATTCTACAAATGAACTGAGGCGACCAGATGATCCACCAGAGTCTCCACGTCCACCCGAACTGGGTGTGGCTTGATCGGGTCCATAGCATAGTTGATGGAAACTAGTACATACATGTGGTCTCGACACTCATGGAGTGGTACTAGGAACAACTCCATAAAATGCTCCTCCATCATCATGGTCTCTATGCTCCCTACCCGCTATCGCAGAAGCATGTTGATCAAGGTCTCCTACGAGCGTACTTAGGGATCCTAATGTCGATACCACTGCACGTTGATGCACAGGTGAGTAAATGGCATAACCAAGAGGAGCAACAAGGGGTTGTGCATGCACAAGGCGTTGGGGATCAACCCTTGCCCCTAACCTCTGTTATGGCATGCCGCCACCAACACCTTAAAATGATTTGAAATCAAAATAATTGGGATTTTGCCCCATAACAAACTCTGCATATAGTTTCCTCAAAAAATATAATGGGACCTCTAGATTAGCATGTGGTGGACTATCAAATACCATATACCATCGATCCCAAAAAATGTGCACTCATTTGTAGATGTATACACCACCTCATGGATATTCTAGATTTATTGATAGGAATGGGAGTTGTTGAGTATTAGGGTCCATAAAATAAGGGGCTAGATGGGATTTTTTATTTTTAGGTCTAAAATTTGCTTATATGAGAGACCACCTACATAAAATCGTCTCATCTCCTCTCTATCTCGTTGATGGGCCTATCTAAGTCAAAATTGATAGTCCTAATGGCATCGACAACATTTTGCATCGTAGATGCAAAACGTCTCATATGTGGTGGAATTAATGCTTCATTTTGCATAGCATTGATTTGGTTTTGAATGGATGCCACTTGTTCATTTATACGTGCTCACAAGTGAGCCTCATCTGATCCAGCGGGTGGTGGTGGTGGGATATGAGGTGGAGGGGGTGGAGGTGGAGGTTGTTGAGGTGTTGGATTTATGATATCATCAATGTTAAATTGATCCATTATATCTATATAAGTGTTCACCTGCATTAAATTATACAAAATTAACATACAAACTTATAAAATTACAAGAAATAGTTAAATTTGAAACGTACATGCAAATTTGTTTAAATAGGATGTGCATACATATACATACACATACATACATTGATTGAACTTGAGCATGTGCAAACAAATTTTAAAATTTAACATGTACATACATTTAAAATAAAAAATACGATGCATAATGCATGCATACATCATTCAACTAAACTATGTGTACAAACAAATTTCAAAATTTAAGATCTAGAACTAAGTATTTTTAATACATGTACATGTACTAAAAAATAAACTTGAAACATTCACAAAAATCTCATTTATGTCTAATGCATATATATATATATTATATTTTTCCAACAAGAGAAATCATGATCTAGTAAATAGTCATAAAATATATACTATTATAAATTCATCATTATAAGTTCATAAATTCAACCAAATTCATAAATTCATGTCACTAAAAATATCCATCCAACCAAAATCATAAATTCGTCACTAAAAATATCCATCCAACCAAATTCATAAATTCATCACACAAAATATCCATCAAATCAAATTCATAAATTCAAAACTATAAGATCATTGTCTTAATTTATAAAGTGTTGCGACTCTCTACTACATCTCTTCATTTCTTTGTGTTTTCCTTTTCAAAATTGGAAGTTCTCTCCTCTATCCATCATTGATGCTCATCTAAGATCCCATCCATAGCCCTAACAACATCAACAACATTTTGCATCCTAGATGCAAACATCCTCAAAGCTGGTGTGATACATTCTTCATTTTGAATAATGTTGATTTGATCTTGAATGGTTCTAACATCGGCATTGATTTGTGCTTGCAAGAGAGCACCATCGGTTTCAGGTGGTGGAGATGGGGGTAATGAGGTGGAGTGGGTGGAGGTGGAGGTGAAGGTGGTGAAGATGGAGGGCATGGAAGTGGATTACGAATATTATTGAATTGATCCATGTGATCTCTAAGATATAAGTGACCATGCATTAGATTTGTAATTTCAAAAGGTAAGATACATGTTTAGGAAATACCCTTAAACCATTCAATATAAATGGCCTAATTGAATACAAATGATAAAATGTGTAAGCCTCATTTATGTCTAAAGCATGTTACTTGAATGAAAAAACAATTAACTATTAATATAGGAAAATTTATGAATGCTTTAGGGTTTATGGTTTAGAGTTTTGGATTTAGGGTTTAGGGTAATAGGATGGCTTAAAGGGGTCTATGTAGCAAGGTCCTAGGAAAAAATCCCATGGCTTAAGTGAATAAAATTTGGTGAAGTTTCCCAAGGAAACCAAATTTCATTAAGGTCCTAGGTCAAAATGATGCTTTAGAGTTTAGAGTTTAAGGTTTAGAGTAATAGGATGGCTTAAGGGGATCTATGTAGTAAGGTCCTAGGAAAAAATGACATGGATTAAGGGAATAAAATTTGGTGGTGTTTCCCAAGGCAACCAAATTTCATTTTAAGGTCCTAGGACAAAATGAATGCTTTAGGGTTTAGGGTTTAGATTTTAGAGTTCATGGTTTAGGGTTTAGGGAACTTAGGGTGAAGTCTGGTTGGCCCTTGGAATAATGGACTTGCAAGTTAGTGAATTTTTTTTTCTTGTGGAATAGTTGGTTGAGATAGATCTTGTTTTGACTGACCAACCGAGTCTCATGAAATCTCATTCATATTATAATCTTGCACGATCTTATTATTGTTAAATTTGGTTGCCTTGGGAAACTTCACCAAATTTTGAGAACTTATTTGATCCCCTTAAGAAATGCCATATTAAGACCCCTTAAGACGTCGGTTTATGGTTTAGGGTGATAGGATGGCTTAAGGGGATCTATGTAGTAAGTTCCTAGGACAAAATGGCATGGCTTAAGTGAATAAAATTTGGTGAAGTTTCCCAAGGCAACCAAATTTCATTAAACGCCTAGGAAAAAATGAAGGCTTTAGGGTTTAGGGTTTAGAGTTTAGGGTTTAGGGTTTAGGGTTTAGAGTTTAGAGTTTAGGGTAATAGGATTGCTTAAGGGGATCTATGTAGTAAGGTCCTAGGACAAAATGACATGGCTTAAGGGAATAAAATTTGGTGGAATTTCCCAAGGCAACCAAATTTCATTTTAAGGTCCTAGGAAAAAATGAATGCTTTAGGGTTTAGGGTTTAGATTTTAGAGTTTAGGGTTTAGGGTTTAGGGAAATGTTGTACCCCAAAATCAAAATTTTTGTTACACTTAGACATTTTGAAGAAATGAGTAAAAGTCTTGTTAAAACAGTCAAAAAGGTCAAAATTTGGGTGTGCATGTCTTGCATGAGGGGTTAAAACACAAAAATTTCAAATTCTGACGATCTGGGCTTGCTCAAAGCAGCTTAACCTACAAAACCTAGATCTTAGTTTTTCATCCCTAAATTTTAGGAAAACTGCTATTTTTAGAAATTTTCTAAAATTAGTAACATTTTCTGGGTTTTTCTGGGTTTCTTTGGAAATGGATACTGGCAAAACTTTCTAAAAATAGAAAGTTAGTCCGATAGGGTCCGAAATGATTTTGATTGGCTCAAAATACATCTATATCAGGATGGTGCAGTCAGAATCTAAAAATAATCAATTTTTCCCTATTGGGTCTATTCTTCTTTTTTAGAAGCATATCAGGAGCTCTTAGGTCATCAAAGGAGGTCAGTCGGCTGCCAGGCGTCAGATTCAGCATTCAGACTTTCAGTAGAAGGCGAGTTGGTGGACGAGCTTAAAAAATAAGGAAGAAGTTAAAAAAATGATGAAAATTTTCTAACACTGCCAGACTTGGGCGTCCCTGGTGAAGAAAGGCGCCCATCTTTTTAGGGCACTAAATGATGGATTTAGGGTTTTTCTCCTCCAGTCAAAGTTGCTCAGTTCTCTGTCAACTCCGCAACGGATCCAATGGCGTAGTCATTAGATCATCCAGTCATCTGGAATTCAGCACTGAACATGGGTGTCCACACTGATGTCAGAACAAGAGAATGAAAATTATAAAAATTTGACTAAGTCTGGATAAAGTGGGCGCCCCTGGTGAAGAAGGGTGCCCAATTTTTTGAGGTACCTAATCTAGCAATCAGGGTTGAAAAATGTGCTCAATCTCTTCAGTGTTCAGCCAGCTTCGACACGCCTGCCTTTGTCAAATCATCCGACTGGTCGTCTTCCAGCAAATTCATATCGAAGTCAAAGATACAGAATGAAGGTTTCAAACTCTGAAGAAAATCAGGTGAAATTTGACTAAGCCTGGAAGGTTTGAGCGCCCTAGGTGAAGAAGGGCGCCCAATTTTTCAAGGGGCTAAACATATGAATCCAGAAACAAAGTTCTAATATGATTTCTTTGCAGTCAATCTAGCGCCTAGAACTCCAGATCTGACGAGATCATCTGAAGAAGATTAAAGGTGAAGAAAGTGAAAATAATTCTAAGTCTGGTAAACATGGGCACCCCTGGTGAAGAATGGCGCCCAAACTTTTGAGGTCAAAAATGATGGAATTTTCCAGTACACCGCCTAAGATCACTTCGTCAGTTTCAGTCGAGCCATCCAGCGAGCCTGTCAGTCAGTCAATCAGATTCACGTAGCTCCCGGAATCAAGATTTCATCAAAAGATCAAAGGGAAAAGGAAGAACTTGAAAATCATAAAAATGGCTAACACTGTGAAAGTTCGGAGCCCCTGGAGGAAATGGGCTCCCATGAATTTGAAGGTCAAAACGAAGTTTTCCGTTAGAGGTGCCTCTAGAACAATCTTCGCAGAATCAGTTAGGCTACGCGATGAATCATCCAACTCGTTCATTGGATCAATCTGGAAGTCGGAGATCGAAGTCAAAGTAAGGGGTCAAAATGGTGAAAAGTTTTTTAAAAAAAACTCAAAAAATGACTAACACTGGGTGAAATGGGCGCCCCTAGCCAAGAAGGTCGCCCAACTTACAATGCCTTAGTGAAATTTTCAAAGTTTTCAAAAGATTCAAAATGGAAAGGGAAAGATGAATGTCTAAATTCATTGAACAAGCCATGTTTAGGGTTTGAAGATTAAAGAAAAAGAAAGCAAATCTATTTCAAGCCCTAAATCTTTTTAAGACATCTCTTCCTTTCAGTTTTCATCATTTTTGCAGGTGGATTCCAAAGAAGAAAAGTGGAGCAGCAACTTTGAGGTTTTATTTCAAGATTCAAGAGCTCAAGGTTGCTGAATTTTTATGAATAATTTTCAGACCAGCAACATAAGACCTTGCTTTTTCATGCTTTTTCATCTAGAAGATCAAATTTTTGAAGGAGAAGATCAAAGATTTCAATTTTCAGCCTTCTGGGTCTGCTCAACTCGTTCTTCTGAAGAATTTTTCAAGAAATTTTCATCAAGTTGCAGCAGCTACTTTTTCCTTGCATGTCAGTGAAATCTTCAGGGTTTTCAATTTTTGATCATCTGGGTCCTCTCAAAACAATCTTCTAAAGAAAACCCATATCACAGCTTTTTCAAGAAAATTTCAAATTCTAGGGTTGGCTGCTTTTTCGATCAGCCATCAGTGTTTTTCAAATCTAATCAACTGGGTCCATTTCTAATTGTATTTTGAACAAAACCCAGGTGCCAACTTTTTCAGTGAAAATTTGAAGAAATTAGGGTTTGCTGCTTTTTCAGTCAAAATTCAAGATTTTCAAAAACGGACGATCTGGGTTGTCTTGCAACGAAATTCTGAGCAAAACCCATATCTCAGAAAAAATTTCCAAAAATTTGTCTGTTTGAGGCCGAAAAACCAGCATTTTAAAAATAGAAAGTTGCTCAAAACTTGTCTGAACATAGGCAAGTTTACAATCATTCTTCAAGGTTTTCAATATGGAGTACACTCCCCTCGAGTTTAAGACCAAATCAACACTATGTCAAAACTTCATCATCTCAGCTGAAGAACGAGAGAAGGTGTGATATGAGGAAAAGGAAAGGTATCGGAAAAGAGTTATGCAATACTCTTCTGTTGAAAATCAAGAGAGCTGTCAGAAACATAAAGTTGCAGAGCTGCCAAGTTATCAATTAGTGAGTCATCTTTTCGGGCAGCGATGTTTTTCAAGAACATAACTCATAAAGCATCCAAAGAAGTGAAGGATTCTCTAAGTTTGATCACAAAAGGCGAGGAGATCTTGGAGAATCAAAATATTGCCTTAGATGGTATCAATGCACCTAATCGGGACCCAGTTTCCTGCTTTTTAGCGGATATGATTGAGATTTAAAGCAGCTTTCATCTAGAAGCTTTCTTTTCGCTTTCTTTCTATTCTTGGAATAATTCTTATCCATTCTTTGAGAAGAGAAAGAAGATAAGATGTAATAGTTGGCATTTCCTACTTTTTCTGCTTTCTAGGGTTTAGATGTTATCTTCTTTCTAGATTTAGTAATAAAGCTTGCTTGTTGAGCAAGCCCTAGATTGTGAAAGCAAGGAGATTTTAGGGTTCCCTACTCCTCTGCTTCTCTATAAATAAGAGCCTTTTCTCATTAGTTTCTTTAACCGTGCTAGTGAGAATAAAACACTAAGCCTATTGTGCCTTCTATTTGTTACTCAAGTATTGTTCAATTGTCTTGTGATAAGCAAATTGTTGAGCCTCTTTAGCCAATAAGGAGTTAGTGTGATTGTTGTTTCTATTGTGTGAAGAGCAAGATTGCAAGCCTCTTTAGCTGCAATTTCTTGTTCCAGGCATGTTAGAAGTAAGCTTGTTCTAGAAATTTGAGTAATAAAATCATGAGCCTCCTTTGCCTTGATATAAAATCTCAAGTTTCTGTTATTTGTGTTCTACTTTTATGATCTTGATTTCAACTTGCATTGAAGTGTGTAGGTGTTTGTTGAGAGATAGTTCATTGAAGTATTTTGTCAGAAAATCTACCTTGTCCATTTCTAGTTTCTCTTGCTCTGCTATTACTTGAGAAGCCAGAAATGTCGTTAGCTTAAGTTAGTCGTAGTTGAAATTCTTAACTCAAAAAATCTCAGCTGCAGCGTTTGTGTTTTATAAACCTTGTGCTCTAGCTGATCAAAAAGATAGGCAACTTAGTTTTTAGTTTACTTTCTTTCGCAACATCAGCAAGAGGGAGCTTCCCCTCCTAATTTGAAGAGCATTTTATCTGTGCATAGCTGTCTGTTTTAAATACGCATTCCAGAGGTGCAAATTTAAACGCCAACAGGAACTTAGGGTGAATTTTGGGCGGCCCTTGGAATAATGGACTTGCAAGTTAGTGAACAACATTTTATTGTGGAACAGTTGATTGAGATAGCTCTTGTTTCGATTGACCAACCTCTCATGAAATATCATTCATATTATAATCTTGTACAATCTTATATTTGTTAAATTTGGTTGCCTTGGGCAACTTCACCAAATTTTGAGAACTTCTTTGATCCCCTTAAGAAATGTCATATTAGGACCCCTTAAGACATTGTTTTACGGTTTAGGGTAATAGACTGACTAGTTTATGAATATTTTTTATTTTATGAATAGACTGACTATTTCCATAATAGAAACACATAATTATGTATTATTAAGATTGAGTTTGATGTATACTTTAACTTGATTATTTTTAATTGAATATAAGATTATTTTATTTAACATGTTTTTCATTAATATTGATTGTATATATATATATATGAAGTTTAATACACTATGATAAAGTTGAATATTTCCCACTTAAATGAATTTTATGATATAAAATGTATAATAAAATTAGTTAATGTTGAATCTTATTTTATTTTGGATTGTTTGGAATTGAAAGAACCTAAAAGAAAGAAAAGAAAAATATTTAGATTATTTTAGTGTCTAGGTAACTAGTGCAAATTGAGATTTTAGACTAAACTAGAAGCCTAATTAACAACTAATTGACTAGAATGAGAGTTAAGATTGTCGAAAGACAAGAGACAACACATGCAAATAAGAAATGGAAACAAGGCATGACTAAGAGAGATAAAAATATAAAATAGAAATGAATGCACATATTATCTAATTAAGTGACAATTGGAAATGGATTGTACAAGGATTTAGGAATTTTCTAACTAAATTTGCAAACAAACATTGAAAATTTATCAATTGTAACAATCCACTAGTCCCACAAGTAAAGTTTAACATATTGTTTTCTATTCTAATTATATCTATGTCCATAACATTTAATTGATTGTCTCTTGATGAATACACATTTAAATGTATAATATTTATCAAATCCTATATTTCATTGTCAATATCAAGGACCCTAATTTACTATGTATCAACCTAAATCTATTGAATAATTTCTTCCATAGGCATGCCTACATACGTGTCTCCATACAATGCAAATGAAGTTTAAAACATTTAAGCAATACAAATCAATTTTTTCCATTATCAAATATTCTTGAGCTTGAAATCACGGTTTTCATTTGAATGCAAAATTTTTTGTTTATTTTCAATTTAGGGTTTTAGCAAAAAAAATTGTTTGATTTCAATTTAGGGTTTGAAGAAAAAATTAGGGTTTTCAATGCAAATTTTTTGTTTCATTTCAAATTAGGGTTTTCAATGCAATTTTTTTTGTTTCATTTCAAATTAGTGTTTTCAAATGCAATTTTTTTTGTTTGATTTCAATTTAGGGTTATTTGAATTCAATTTAGGCTTTGAAGCAATTAGGGTTTTCAAATGTTTTTTTTTTTGATTTCAATTTAGGGTTTCAAAAGCAACTGGGTTTTCAAATGCAATTTTTCAAATGCAATTTTTTTTATTTCATTTCAATTTAGGGTTTTCAAATGCATTTTTTTTGTTTTCTTTCAATTTATGGTTTTCAAATGCAATTTGTTTTGCTTGATTGAACAATTTAGGTTTCAAAAGCTAAATTTTGTTCTTAAGATACGATTTAAGGATGATTTTTTCATTTCTAGAGGGTTTCATTTCATTTTTTCTTCTACTTCTACAAATAATCACTTCTTCTATTACAAGTAAATAAAATCCATAAAAAGCTAAATAAATTGAAAAAAAACATGCTAAAACCTACTTTTGTATTAAAAATTTCAAAAAAACATGAAAAAAGCACAAAGATTGCAGGTGGAGGTGTACCTGGAGGTCGTTGTCATCACTACCATCTCTACTAAATCGGGATCTTGAGCCGTGTTAATAACTAAGTTTCACTTTTTTTAAAAATAAATACCACTTGAAGATGGGATCCAGTTTTGTAAAGATCGGGATCCCATTTCCCATATGTCGGTTTGGGACCCATTAATAAACAAGATCCTAAATTTTAAATAACGGTATCTCATTTAGAATTTAGGCTTAGGATCCTAAAGCTAAACGAGATCCCATTTTCTAAAAGCGAGATCCCATTTATTAAAAAGCGAGATCTTGTTTTTGGCAAGCCAATTTCATTTTTCTGGCTAAGGAAAAAACTTCCATGTTTTGTGGGCTCAACTTCTTGCACTTACCCGATGAAAATCTTTTTAAATTTTTTTTGGAATATTTCAAAAAAAAATTGAAATTTTTAATTTTAAAACAAAAAAGTTGCAAATTATTTTGTGTACCCTGGCGTATAGATGTACCCGTGGACCCAAGCGCTCTAGGAGGGGCCATGTGGCGAGGCCTCCGCCTACCACACAACTTTCCTTCAGTTGTGGCTCCACCTCTACCACCTAGCAAATAAAACTAGCGACATCAAATTAAACTAGAGAAAATTCAGAATATTTTGTGAGTATATTCAAATATTTTGCCAGCCCTTAGGAATATTTCATGAAAAGATTTTGATTATGAGCATCGGCTTGCATAAGAATATTCTAGGGGCATATTCTTTTTTGACAACCCCTTGACCATCAATTTTAAGCCTATCGACTACTGACGTCAGCAGTGATACCAATGTTCACTTAAAAAAATCCCCCCTCTCCAATGCAGTTTTGTTTTTGGAGGGCAATTTTCAAATGCCCATAACTTGGTCATCCCAACTCCTTTTTTTCGAGCAATTTTTTTATTTGGGGAAAAATTTCATGCTCTTCACAATGGTGCAAGTGGTTTTTGATTTTGGTGCCTATTTTTTCTAGAAATTTTAGATTCTCATAAGTTTTGTTGAGTCATTCTCATTTTCAAAACTTATGGGGCTCTATTCTTGCTCCTGCGATAACATTTTTGGCTTTTTTTTTTCAAAGTGCATAATTTTTTGTGTACTTTCTAGTGGTGTGATCAGATTGATCCCATTCTATATGAAAATTTTACTTTGATCTTATGGCCAAATTTGGAAATTTGTAAGCACTAAGATCAAGTCCATTTCACTATTGTTGGCAAGTGGCACTTGTAATCACACTAAGTATAAAGTGCCACAAGTCATATATTTCTTGGGTGGTTTCAAGATTGAGTAATTTGGAGGGGGGGTTAATCTTGTAGTGGTTGATTGCTTTCTTTTTCTTGATTTGTGTTCTTGCAATGGGGAAATCTCAAATTGAACTCCTAACTCCATATAATTATGCTACATGGAGAAAATCAGTATGGAATTATCTCATGGAGAAGGGTCTAATAGACTATCTAAAGGAAACCATTTCTCAACCTACTGATGCTAAAGAATTGGCAAGATTGGAGATTGATCATGAGAAAACACTTGGATGTAGGGTAAGTGCAAGAAGTTGGGTCCACAAAGAGGGGAAGTTTTGACCCAAAAAAAATTGTTGAAAGAAATGGGTACCCATTTTGAAAAAATGGGTATATGTTTAGGAACGATAACCCGAGCCTAAATGGGTACCCATTTTAAAAGTACTATTCTTTTTTTTTCCAAAAATAGAAATTTTTTAGAATGGGTGCCCATTTTAAAATGGGTACCATTCTAAAAATTTCCATTTTTGAAAATTTTTATAACGGGTACACATTATTTTAATTTTGAATCCCCAAACCACTTTTTGCTTGGGTTTTAGGCTCGGAAAAGGTTTGGAAACCTGACCCTTAGCCTTTGACCTGCAACTAAAAATCTAAGGCAAATTGAAAAGAAATGTCCAACTTTGGCAATATAGTTGATGGACTTTTTTTCAGAATTAATCGATGAAATTAAAACCCATTATATTTCATGATGTCTAGTTTCCAAATATATAATTTTTGTTAATATTGGATTTTTTTTCTATTCTTTAATTAATTTTTAAGCAAACTGGTCCATAAACTTGAAATATCAGACTTTTTTGTTTTTTATTAAAAAAATTGTTAATTTTTTTGCAAAAAAATTATATGACATTAATCTTTAGAAAATTATCTACACAATGAAAAAAATTTAAAAAAATGTTTAGTTTGGGTCCAATTATGCTATCTGTACACGTTGATTTTTAAAAATAGCAATTAGAGCCAATAAAAATTCAAAAAAAAAAAAAAAATTATCCTCATAAATCTTCAGGTTGTTACATATCTTTCCCCAAAAGGAATTAGAAAAATATTTTTTTTTAGGTCAAAAAGTGGTGTTTGTACACGTGCATGGTATGGTAAAAAAAGTGACTTTTAAAAAGTGGTTTTTATACATGCCTATTAAAATTTAATTTGTATCATCTAGGTATTAGAATAAATTAGATATTTGGAAACTAGATTCAAAATACTAAATTTCATATTATTGAATTGTTTAAGATTCATTGTGTAAGTGCTTCAAATTTTTAGTTCAAGTGTGACAAATTCTAAAAAATAGCAAAAATACTTCCACTTTTTGAGCTTTTTGTCCAGACCCAACTCCTTGTGCCAGCCTTGCATATGTTCATTAGTCTCATTCGATTTACAATTTCATGTTGAATCATGCAAAACACCTAAAGAGAGGCTTGGGAGGCTTATGATAATGATTTGATGACTCTTTATCCTAAAATTTTTGACCACATCCAAGACTACATCTCCAAAGTTGAGCAACTAAGAACACAATTGAAAGATTGTAATATTGATAAGGAGGATTTACAATTGATTTTGAATGTGTTATCCAAGCTTGGTCCTAAGTATTCAGTATTTGTTTCTAGCTTTCATACCCATGGACTTTCTATGGGAGCATCATATGTTGATCCTAAGTTTGATGACTTTGCAAATCTCCTAATCCAAGAGGAAGCTAAGTTAATGAACATGGGTCTAATCAAGTCTTCCAAGTCACAAGCATTGTTGGCTAGTGAGTCTAAGGTACAGAAAGAATTAGGGAATCTTGATAAGAAGAAAAAGAAGAAAAAGAACAAGCCACATAAAGAATCTGAATCCTCTCCCTCTAAAGGGGAATCATCTAAGGAGAAGCCTACATGTGTACATATTGCAAGAAATCAAAGCATGATGAACAAATCAATGCTATTCAACACAAATTTATGAGTTGAAGCATCTTCTTAAGAAGGCTCAAATCAATTCTTCATCATCAAAGGGTTCATCATCTTCTTCTTCATCAAAGTTTGATAGACATAAGGGGCAAGCACTTGTGCATTCGTATATTTTGAGTCAGAGAGGCATAGATACTTGATTCAGGAGCCTCACATCACATGGCTTCATTAGACATTATGTTCTCTTCATTTGAGACTTGTTCATCACCACACATCTTGATTGCGAACAACACATATATGTGTGTTTGTGGGAAGGGATCTATTGACATGGATGATGGAGCTTTCAATGATTTTATTTGTGTGCCTTCACCGTCAACCAATATAATTTCTATCTATTAGATTGCACATGGTGGAGTAGGAAAGAGTGTTGAGTTCACACCAGATTTTGTCATAATCCAGGATTTGCATAGTAGAGATATAGTTGCAATTAGGGAGGTTGATCACCAATCTCAAGTCTACACCTTCTCACATTTTTCTCCTACTATTTATTCATTTGAAAATAGATTTAATTCAGCAATGAAAATAATTTTTTTGGTTTGAAAACATTTTTCAATGGCCAAAAAAAATATTTTATTTGTTTGAGCACAACTTTCATTCGCCAATAGAAATATCTTGTTGGTTTGAAAACATGTTTAATTCACCAATGGAAATATTTTATTGGTTTAAAAATAGGTTTTAATCACCAATAAAAATATTTTATTGGTTTTAAAAAAATTGTAATTTGCCAAGATTTTCCACAGATTTCTAGCGATTACAAAAGATCTACCAATTGAGATTTTTTCCCGAAAATTGAATTTTTTTTCCAATAAAATTAATATTTTTTCAAGATGTATACAAGATTCACCAAGATTTTACACCTTCGCCGAGTGGGGGGGTCTTAAATTTATCCTTGGTTAGATACTTTATTGTTTTATGAGAATATTTTACATATTAACACTGCCACTCCATAGACCATTGGTTTTTATGGATCTAGATGCATGACTAGTTTGGGGTGGGAGTGATTTGATCGTTGCTTTAGGTGGCCTCATATTATTGTCATTTGACTTAATTTTTAATACAATAATAATGTGGCCACATATTAGGCCTTAAATTTTAAGGTACAAGTCACCATATCCCTCATTATTAAATTTATTAATATATATAAATTAAATTAGCCCACTATTCATGATAAATCTTGCATGCTTGCTACACTATTGGTTGAGGTTTGGTTCTATGAAATACATGTTTACCAAGATTCAAGGGCATTCCTCCCTCACTGTTCTAATAATACCTAAATCACTTTAAAAATCTATGCATAAATGTTTATTGAATATAGGGATCCTTTATTGAGATGATTGTAATGGTTTATTATTATAATATCTTAATGACATAAAAATGATAGAGTGCCCTTAAATATGCCCATGGAATTATATGTGGGGGACTTCTTGGCACAAAAATATTACTAAAAAATATTTGATGAATGAGATACTATTAGAGTAAAATGGAGAATAATTAATATAATTTTGATCAAAGTTGCATGGACTACCAAAGATACAGGAATTTCACACTCACACACAACTTCACCCCTCTACATAACCTTGGTCATTCTATACATGGGAATTCAATTTTGTAGGTACTATTTCTTTGGCCTTCTATGAAGGGCATAAATTTATTATTACAATGACTACTTTATGAAATAGGTTGACACAATACAATCCAAGGCTACCATGGTTGCTATTTTTGCAATTTCATAATGGATAATAATGTTTCCAAATTTTTATTTCCATATACTATAGTGATAGATAATGTTACCACATTTAGGAATAAAGAAGTAAATAAATTAAAATAATTTAAAATATAATAAAATAATTTGATACTATATTATTCATAGGATAATGACAAATTTGAGGCCACTAATAAGACTAATGAGACAAATATTAAGAAAAAGATTTAATAAACAAGAATATTACTAATTAGTGTACACAACTTGCTCCTAGATTAAGGGTACACAATACTAGAATCAACACTTAGGTACTAAGTTTACACCTTGTTCTTTAGTGTATGGTATAGAGACCATAAGTCTTCTTAAGCTAGAGATTACATTTATTGTGTGTTTCCTTTATGTCATTATCAATGAGTACAAAAATAAGAAACATCATTTATAGGAGCTCAAAACCCTTAATGGGAGAAGACTAAATGTACTAGATAATTTATATGTATATATGAATGACGATTAAGAAATACATAAAAAACGAATCATTCAATAAAACTTTAAAATTAGAGATTTAGTCCTTAAGTGAATCCATCTAATCTAAATGATAGTTCAAGGAACTAAGAGGAAATTTTCAAGCTAATTAGATTTCCCCATATATTGATACTTCTAACTATAGCATTAGTTCTTTTAGCATTTCTTCTCATGAAGGTAAAAATATTGAAAGACCTAGTTAACAATATGAACATGAAATAATATTATCATTGACTACCAAAAAAAACAGGTGGGTTTATGCTTCAATTTCCATCTTTTCATACCATTTTATTCCATGAACTTCAATGTGGTATTTTCCTATCTAGGGGCATTTGCCTTTACTTGTGCCTTCACAACAATATTATTCTATACCACTTCTATGATTTCACATTTCTCTATTGACATGATATATTATTACTTTCTTTTTTAATCATTTATGGATATTTTATTTATGAGTATGTGATCAGATTTTATTAGTTTTATATATTTACACATGGGGGGCATGATATAACCCGACTCTTTACATTTATGTTATGCTCTATTATATTTTTACATGGGAGCGATCTTCTCCTTTTACACACTATTGCACTTTATTGTATTTTCTCACCCATGTGTGGCCTCTTATCTGACTT
This sequence comes from Sequoia sempervirens, assembly GCA_007258455.2. NCBI lineage: Eukaryota > Viridiplantae > Streptophyta > Pinopsida > Cupressales > Cupressaceae > Sequoia > Sequoia sempervirens. The sequence continues at coordinate 142,866 of VDFB02032502.1, read as the reverse complement.
GGATTTCCACAATTATATCTTAAATTATCATGTTTCTTTGAACCATCTCAATTGCAATTAGCACTAAGTTATCTACTTCCTTCTTATAAGTCGTTTCTCATTATCATGGATTTATGCCATATATGTTCCAGTGATGCAAAGCACACACAAGCTTTCCAATTCTCTCACAAATACAGAGTCTAAGATAACAAAATTGATTCAATGAATCTGGTTCCAAATGATTATAACATAGTTTTAAATCAAATCAAAAATTTACATCAACATTTAATAGTTACAAATATCCTCTCATCACCATCGACCTCTGTTTAGATGCAACTATGTTTTGTTTCCTAGGTTCCATTGGTATTGGCACTGCTGTTCACATAATCTCCATCACCCAACTGCACATTTCTTTCAACTGGCTTGACTTCTCTTCCTGCCTATGTTCTCTCTCTATCTACACGAGTTCTTCCTGAGAAGTTGACCTCTTCCCTGTTCCAACTCTGTGCGCCCCCTCTCCAATCAGTGCAGCCCTTCACTCACTTCTCATGGGCTCTCCTTTCCTTATGGGCCACCTTACTTTCACTCTTCCTGCGCAGTTTTTGTCTTGTGTTAGCTGCCCCTCCTCAAGCTTCAGTTCGATGCCTCTTCATTTTCTCATCTCAAGGCCGAATTTCCACCCAAACAAAATCCTCCCCCCTTCTTGCTATGTGGGCATTCATCTTATCACTGTTTACAAATTCTTGCCCACACTATAATGCAACCTTCTTGGTTAGTAAATCTGCATTTTGATTTCTATGCTGAATTTTCAATGGGGCACCTTTTAATCTTCATTCGCTCAATGCTTTCTTTCTTTCTTTCTTTTTTGTGCAAATTAGAGGTCTCTTCAAATCTATCAACCTCTCTCCAAGACCCGTGACCCCTAGTCTTCCCTCTTAGAAATTGAAGAGGCATTTTAAAACATTAATTTCAAGATTGAATCGGCCATCAATGAAATCTGCATTTAAATGCCACAATAGTGCTCCAATAATTGCACCATTGTTGTTTGTTTAACAATGTTTTGTGGAGGCATTATGTCGATCAATTCATGTATCCAATTTTTGGATTTACACCTCACATACGTGTCTATCAGATGGCTGCTCTACTCTATTCCACCTTAGTTCAAGTTGTGAGAATGCTAACAAACAATGGAAATTGACTTTTACACCAGCTAATTATATTTGTTTAAAATATTTTTGTCTCTATGTCTTGAAAATTGAAGAAGTTTAGGCACTGGTCAAAGTGAGAGAAACCAAACAAAAATAAAACAAACCAAATTTTGAAGAAGATCAAAACAACAATATTTTTGGTGGTGGTGATTTCCCGTTCGCCCGCGTGCTCCTGCACCAGTTGGGCTCATGCCTAGTATTTTAATTTATATCACTAGTGATTAAATTCATTAATAGTTATTTAATTCTCATTCTTGTGGAAACACATCAGACTGCATTTTCCTATCATAGCACTCTATATACATATACAAGTGTTACTAGGCCACTAATAGCCACACCATAATTTTTATTTCTTACATTAGGGTAGCATTCTTATTACTGATACCATCTATATCCCACATGCTTATACAATACATTTGTTAGAGTTATTTCACACAATCACATGACTATATTAGATTACATGCTTAGGTTATATTTAGTTTTCGTGTGCTATTTTTCTCTTTTGACAATTATGTATATCCTACATGGATAAAACCAATTATTATGGGAGGCATATCATGACACCAATGTTCTAATGTTTATATATGTAGAGGATTGCATGTGCTTATAGAGACCCATATTATCGAATAGACATGCACATAAGGTGAATATAAATGAAAATATATTTTATGGACCTCATGAAAATATCCTTTGATGGTCTAAATATTTAATTTACATGAATCCTTATGATTTCTACATAATTATATGTACATGTTCATATTACTAGAGATTAAATGACAACCATCTTGTAATAAATTGATCCATTAGCATATGACAAGCATACTTACCCACATTGTAGGGCTTTACTCATAGTTTTCTTCAAACATTTAATAGTATTATAGTTTTTAATGATACATTCAATATTCAAATATTTCTCACCATATTTGTAATACTTTGGGAAATACAAGTAAGATCAAACTAGACATTATATTAATATTTTGATATATGTTTTTAATATTGAGCCATAATATTTTTTCAATATCTCAACATACATAAAAAGAAAAAAATGTGTATACACTAGAAATATATTCAACACTTGAGGTGGTACAACAACAAAAATTATACTAAATTAAATAAAAAGGTATTGAATAGGATGGAAAGATAATAAGAAATGGGAAGCAATGAATATACAACACTAAGAAGTTAATAATTTGGAGACATCTCATCTTGTTGAATGAAGAAAAATATTTCACACTTTTTCATGAACTAATTATTAATGTTTTATTTATTATTTAGACCTCAATATTTGTTTAGAACAAGATTGTTTGTGGTATATCAAGCATTTCATAAAAAAAATCTTTCATATTTCTAAATAAAATGGATTTTTTTAAAAAACTTATTTTTTTCCTTTCTTTTCTTCATAGAATTATAGGATTTTTCTATTTCATGTAATTCCTTCCTCAAAGCATGTGCAATGGATTAAAGAATTACAAAAAATAAATTATATAGAGTCTCAATTTTGCACAAATAATTAACATATATAATCTGATAATATGTTGAAAAAGCCCACCAACAAAAATATGTCTTTAATAAGGAAAATATACCAAGAAATGATCCTACACAAAAATAGATCCATGCACACAAAGTTATATATTAGTAACAATCAAAGGATCTTATATTATTGAATTTAAAAGTACTACAAACAATCTACATTTGATAGGTAGAATAGCCAATAAAAAATATCTAAAATGGTAATACTAATTTCCCTTTGAATTTTAGTATTTTAATTTTTTGAATAATGATAAACCTCAAAGAACATAAAACTTACATTTTCAATGAGTTGTAGATATATCCCGTCATAGTGTCAAATTCTTCATCCATGGAAAAAAAAAACTTTAGGATTGTATCAACTTTATTGAAGTATTCCCTTCTCCAACTCATTTTTATCAGGATCAATGACACTATCCCTCCAAAAGCTACTCCATATGGCAATCCCAGTGCTATCTCATACCATGGATATTTAGTTCTTTTCTCTTCTTTGTTAATTGAAATTGGAGGAGGTGGAAAAAATTCTTGCTAAGAACAATTTTTAGGTAGGGGACACCCCCATAAATATGGATTCTCTGAATAAGAGGATTCTCCAAATGTGGTTATATGCCATCCTTGTGGTATACATCCTGAAAGGTTGTTGTTTGACAAATTCAAGAAACCTAAAGAGCTTAGAGAATCAAGCTCTATAGGGCTTGTCCTGAAAATTTATTTTTTGAAAGATCTAACGACTCCAAATTACACATTTCTCCAAAACCATTTGGAATGCTCCCATTCAAATTATTCATTGAAAGGTTCATATGCGTAAAGCCCTTCATATTCCCAAAATTGGAAGTAACATCTCCCACTAATTCATTATCTGAAAGATCTATGGATTTCAGAGTGGAAAGAATATATGGGTAATGCTCATCTCTACCTTTTCAAGTCATATCCAAACCATCTTCATATGCTTTCCCATAAGAAAAAGTGGACAATACAAAATCATCTTGGCTTTCTATCTCCATTGCTTGCAATGATACAATTATTTTTGGAATTGAACCTGAAATATGATTTGAAGAAAGGATCAAGATTTGGGGATTCATTAGTTGGCCTTTCTCTAGAGGAATATTTCCTATAAAATTGTTCTTCTTCATCACCAATACTCTTAGACTTGAAATATTTGTAATTAATGTTGGTATTTCACCTTCAAATAAATTGTTCCCAATATCAAGAACTTGAAGATTTGAGCAATTTGATACTAAGGGTGGGAATGATCCATTCAGGTTATTATTGTGAACAACTAATAAATATAATTCACTTAGCCTACTAAACTCATGTGGTAAGCCTCCCTCCAAATTGTTATTTCCCAAATTTAGGACAACAAGGGAAGAGCAATTGGACAAGCTCGCGGGGATCACTCCCGTTATCTTGTTGTTTGAAGATTTAATAGCTGAAGTATATTTAATTTGCCCAGGCTAGGAGGAATATTGCCACTAAACAAATTATCATTGAGCAGCAATATTTGCATATAAGGTGACCAAATCGATGGGATGTGCCCACTCAATCCATTTCTAGACACATCTAGCTGTTGTAGTTACATCCACGTTGAAGTATTTGAGAATAGTCTTCCTTCCAGATGATTTCTTGAAAGATTTAGATAAGTCAAGCTAGGACTAGTTGCCCATAGCCAAGAGGGAATTACACCCACAAGACTGGCATTGATTAATCCCAAGTTTTGAAGTGAAAATTGTGTTGAAATCCAAGGTGGAAATTCACCGTCAATCATGCATGACACTAAATATAGGTCAGATAACTGAAAGGGTGGAATCTAGGTTGTGCTAATATTTAGCACACAATCGGATAAATATAAATGATTTAGGCTTGTAAGCTTGTCAAAGAAAGTTTCTGAAATCAACTAGTAATGGTTTAGTGTCAGGTGTAGATCAACTAAAGAAGGTGGAAGTGATAAAAAAGAGATGGTTTCATTGAATTGATTGCCAAGAGCATACAAGCTAGTGAGGGAGGAAAGCTGAGCAAATAAAGAGGGAATGGTCCCTCTTAGTTGGTTATTGGCAATATTCAAGTACTTGAGTAAAGAGAGATTGCCCAAGGAATATGGAAAGTTACCGCTCAACTGATTGTCTAAAACATATAAATTCTTCAACAAAGAGAGACTTCCAAGAGAAGACGGTATGCTTCCACTAAGTTGGTTGTAACTAAGGTCAAAATAAGTTAAAAGAAGAAAGATTTCCAAGGCAGGAAGGTATGATTCCTTTCAAGTTATTCCCTGAAAGATCAAGGATTGTAAGACGGTCAGGCTTAACCGACACACTCTAAGCACTGACTGCTTAGGTGGTTGGGCCCATTCACTGACATTTTCGTACCCTATCACATCCAAATTTCCTCTTTTTACAAATCTATTTCCGTAAACTCTGTTCCTCCGTTTTTCACATTTAAAGTTATTTTTGTTCCTCTGTTTTCACATTTAAAATTATTTTTTTTACTCCCACATTCCATGCAAGAATAAATACCATGGAATCTTTAACTCTAAATATTCCTCCAAGAAATATTATAGCACAATATTTTAAAATAGAACTATGCGCCTGTGTAGGAAATGAATTCGGTGTAAGGGCAAAGATGCTCTGCTACTTAAATAATTAATTAAAAATAGTTTAATAATAAATATAATGAAAGATGATAAAAAAAAGCTTTGCAATTAAAAAATAAATGATGATGAAAATTAAAAAATATTATTTAAAAATAAATATATATAATGAAAGATTTTGAATAAATTTATATAATAAATTATTTTTGCATTATTTTATATTTTAATTTTTTTAAATATATTTTTGTTATGAAGGTCTTGAATATATACAACATTTTTTAATTTTTTCATTATAACATATATGTCTTTTATGATAATATATTTATATAATATTATTATCCTACTTTTAAAATAATATAAATATACTTGTTGATACAATAATATACATTCTTTTATTTTTCATTTAGTATTTGATACTTTTTTCTTTTATTGAAGATTTTTTTTTACTTTACAACTATTGAAGAATTTTTTATTTTATTTAGTTGGGTTATTTTTATTTATAGTTATTTTTTAATTTGAAGTAACTCCTATAAAAATCTCTCAAAAAAATAAAATAACAACAATCAATATTATAATTTCTAATATTATAACAAAATTAATTCCAATAACACTTATTTAAATGATTTGTGAAAAAATAATTCTTAAATGAAAATACAACAATAACATAAAAAATATAAAACTTTCAAAATAATATAATTCATAAAATTCAATGGACAATTTTTTTTTCTTTTCTTCATTCATAAAAATATATTTGTATTTTATTAAATTAAAATATTAAACAATAATAATTCCCCCATTAGATCATAACCATATTTGTATCTCTCAAACTCTAAATAAATAATGGATATCTACAATAGCAATAAGACACAAAGTGGCATGCCATGATCATATATAAAAACTGAAATACAATTAAATATTTAAAAACTTAAAAAGTTATCTAAGAATTATTTAATTTTTCATTTACTTAAGAGTTATTTTATATGTCATGATCATATATAAAAATTGAAACACAATTAAATGTTTTATAAAACTAAAACTATTTGAGAATTGTAAATCGTTATTTCTGGATTTTGATTGTGTTTAGAGAAGAATAATGACAAGATGCAGACCCAGTTTGCTTAAAAGGAAGAGGGATGAGAAGATGAGGAGGGGATTGGACACAAAAAACAAGGAGAAAAATTAACAAATGAGTTAATTGAAAAATACATAAAGAGGTGAAGAGAATAAGAGAGGAGGGAAGGATATGCAATATTGAAAATTAAATAAATTTGAAGAGAAGTAAAGGATTATAATTTGAAAACTAAAGAGAAGAAACACCAACATATAGAAAAAACTATCTAAGCATTAAAAGAAAGGAAAATGATAATGGGTGAGATATCAATAAAAATTGCTAAACTTGAAAGAAAGTGACAAAGAAGCATAAAGAGAGGTAAGATATAAATAAAATTAATTCAAAAAATTAAAAGATTAAAGCAAAATATTAAAAACCACAAGTAAAAAACAAAACAATAAAAAGAAGAACAAATAATAATTTAAAGCACTAAAATGAACAAAAAAAATAATGCATTACACAATATAATTAATTGAAAGGACAAGGACAAAGATATAGAAAATAACCTATGTACATAAATGTGCAAACAAATTGCACCAAAGAAAACTATAAATGCATATATATGGTTGCATTAAGAAAGTGTAACATAACCACATATGCAAATAAAGACCAAAATTAAAACCCGAAATAAGGAAAATAGGAAAAAGGAAAGAAATAACGAATTACAAGCATTATGGATTGTGGAAATCTCATAGCATTATTTGAAAATTATTAAAGTTTTTTGTTTACTTAAGAGTTATTTTATAATTTTTTCATTTATTTAGAATTATCCAAGTTATTTTTTTTTAAATTAAAATCTTCTAATAAATGAAAAAAAATAGAAAATGGTATGATAAATTTATAACAATGATAACATTAAACCAAACAAAGATACTAACAAGTTCATGTGTTCCTTAATATATTCACTTTTTAATTGTTTGGTTAATATAGTAGGAAAAGTTTCTACATTTTTCTTCACATGTTTCCAATTAAAACTTGAATTTCATAATCTTATGGAATGATAAGTTTGAATTATTTCACCTTTCTTATGATTTTTCTGTGATGCTAACAAATCAAACATGCTAAAGCATGAAGTAAAAGATATCGGATAGCATACATATAGTCAAAGCTCTTAGCTTCCTCTATTGAACTAGAGATATTGGCATCATCACAAACCTTCTTATGGCTCAAAATTTTAATACTAAAATTAAATAGAGTTTTCCCTCAAAGTGCACACTCATTCAATCTATATGTTTCTAATTCAATATTTTGAAGACTGATGGATGCTTCTTGGAAAGGAACATATTTTTCAACCATATTTTCAAAAAGTGGTTTCCTTGAGAATTAATAAAGATTTATTTTCTATGAAAGGTTTCTAAGAAAAGATCCATACCTTTCATCTTCTTGGTGGATTCTTCCAAAATCCACTCCCTTTCACATTCTTGCAACTTTGAATTTTATTCTTCCTCATGTTCAACTATCATAATTTCTAATTCAAATAAGGATTTATATAATCCTTACAAAATTGATAGACTTTATGAAATTGATAGACTTTCTTGAAGCTCATAGTTATTTTTCTATACTCCTCCATGACTTGTAACAAAAGTATATTTAAAATATATATATAAAATAATTCAAAACTTACATAAAATTTACTCAAAAATCTTTCATTATATTTATTTTTAAATATTTTTAATTTTTATCATCTTTCATTTTTTTAATTTTAAATTTTTTATCATCTTTCATTATATTTATTATTCAACAAATTTTAATTAATTATTTAAAGTTTAATATTATTTAAATAGCGGGGCATCTTTATTTAAACTGCCCTTATACTGAATTTGTCTCCTACACATAAGCGCACAGTTCTGTTTCAAAATATTGTGCTATAATGGCGGAGTATTTATCATAGATATAATGTTATTTGGTGGAGTATTTATAGGAAAATATTTCACTGTATTTATTCTCGCATGGAATGTGGGAGTAAAAGAATAAATAAAAAACTTTAAACCTAAAAACAAAGGAACAAAGTTTACAGAAACGAACTTTGTAAAAAGCAGAAACGTGGATGTGATAGGTATGGAAATGTCAACGAATGGGCCCAGCCACCTAAGCAGTGAGTACTTAGAGTGTGTCGATTAAGCTGGCCCCTATAAGATGGGTGAGCAAACAAAGAAAAGGGGGAATCATCCCACTAAATCTATTATAAGATAAATTTAAAGATTCAATATAAGAGAGATTTCCCAAACAGTGAGGAATAGTAGTACCTGTTGCATAAGTTATTTGTAGTGTTTTGAGAAAATGAAGTTGGCACAGGCTCTCAGACATCACACCATCAGTATTGAGATAGCTAACGTCAACATAGACAATGTGGTTGGTGTAATCATAGGAAATGCCAAACCAATTGCAACGGTCTGTTCCATTTACCCACGAACTGAGAGAGCCGAAGGAGTCATTTAAGGCCGCTTTGAAGCAAAGCAGAGATTCAGATTTGTGGAAAGGACATCTGTTGGACAGTAATCGATGGGACACAGAAGAGGGGAAGAAGAAGATAAGAACTAAAATGAAAAGTATAGAAGAGATGGAGATGGTCATTCTATTTGGGATGCAAGGGATGAGGGAAATGCAGTTTGTTGTTTGTTGTTTGGGTGGGAAATGCTCTTCTTAAAGAATATGTGCCTATGGATTCTATGTATGCATTTGGCATACCAGTGAATAGGTCAATCTATTTTTTTAAAGCGAGGAGAAGGAATCCATCACTGTGCTTCGCTATAGTATGAGCAGGTAATGTTAGAAAGATAGTTCCTATAAACTGCAGAGTTTCACGGTGGTGCTGGCGTGACACGGTCTCCCGTATGGGTTTGGGGGAGACTAGACCTCTTGCCTGCAACAGGATGCTTTAGCCAATTGAGCTGGGCCCCCCGCCCCAACATTAGTGCTAATTAATTTCCTTATCAAAAAATAGTTTTTTGGAAAACTAAAAATATTATTTTAAATAAAAATAAAAATTTGTGTTTGTGTATGTGTATATAATAAATAAAATAATTTTTAAATAAAATTTAAATATTTTTTACATAAATAAAATAGTTTTGTGTCTTTTTCACTCATTTAATTATTTATTTGTATATTTGTAATAAACTAAATGTGTATTAACATTTGTGGGTGGAAGGGCAGGCGTCCCTCCTTGTTGGCTGAGGAAGGTGGCATGGGATGCCACGGTGGATGGTTGCTTGGGAAGTTGGGAGATGTCTTGGACTCCAAGTTGGAAGCCCATTTGTGGCGGGTCTTTTCGTTGGGCTTGGCGTACAGCTAAGGTGCACACCTCTAAATCTTGTGATGAGAGCCCATTATAGCTTGTTCATCCTTCCCCAGTGCAAGGATAGCTCGCACGTAGGATGGGGTACATTTTTTGGAAGGTGGCGGCGGTTTGGAAGCCATGTTTATTAATGAAGGTTGGGCTTCTTTTTTTTGGTTATCTTTTTCTCTGCAGGTGCGAGTGGTGTTTGTGGGTTTCTCTATCTCTTTGTCGGGCAAATTCTTCAGAAGGTTGCCAATGGCGAAGAGTTCCAAATTTGTTATTAAAGTTTTGATGGTGAGTTTGGATCGGTTTGGGGCCGACACTCCCATTTCGTTGAAGTCGTCGACCAAACATGCCTCTTTTAGAGAAGTCACGGATCAAAGGTTAAAGCGAATTCTTCTGAATTATGAACCGTTGGTGTTAGCAGCAATGAAAATGGTATTAGGCTCTGGTCATTTGGAGAGCAATGAATATGGAAGAGATAATTTGCATATCTCTTCCCGCTTTCTTGCCTCGCTCCTAGACAATAAGGTGTTGAAGACTGAGGCAAAAGCTTTGTTGGTTAAGCTATTCAGGGAGGATTTGTATGAAAATGTCGACGAGGTCCTATGTGGGGTGATTGAAGGTAGGGGCTGCCCGAGACCTTACAACCTAGAGTGGCTGCGTATGGAAGAGACGGTGAAGTTTTTTCCTTTTCTATTAGATTTGCAGGAACTGGGTTTGTTGAGGCATCAAATGATTGTGGGGGTAGTTGTTATCTTCCTCAAGAAATTTTTTGGGCTAATGGAGGTTGATGATGAGGAATGGAAATGTGAATTTGAAGACTTTGCAAATCTGAGCAAATTTTTGTAAGTTGGGCTGTATATTTTCATGGTTCGTTGGGTTAGTAGTGTTAGTTTTTTGGTAGCATGGTAGCATAACTACTTTTATTATCGTCGTTTATGCTTTTTATGGTGGTTCAAGGGTTTGGCTATTGTTGGTGGCTGGTTTTTTGTAGTGGTTCAGTGAATGGTTGCTAGTTTTTTTGTAGGGATTTTTTGTGAAGTATGTTGATGAACTGGTCTTTGGATATCTACTCCTGCTTTGCAGACGCCTGTAAAATCTTTATATTATCAATAAAATCTTATCTTATGTATCAAAAAAATATATGTATTAACATTTAATATTCATATATTAAAAAATTATGGAATTGTATAGTAAACTGAAATTATAAAAAATTAAATATAATTATATATATTTAATGCATTTTCAAAGTGTTGTCTTCAATGTTTATATATTAAAAACAAGCATTATGAGACAAATATAAGTTTCCTAATAATGTTTATATAGTGATTGTCCTAATCTTTTATTTGGATAATAATTTATTTTGTTTTGAACCATTCTTCTTACAATATCACAATTATTGGTGGGATTTGACATGAGATATAAGACCTATAAACAACTTAGTTGTTGTCCTATGTTTTTGGATTATTAGTTCAATATTAAAGAGTCAACTATAAATTTTTCAATAAAATTGCATAGTAATCATGAAATTTCCACACACAATAAAAACTAAATATATAGATTTTTAAATAACATATTTAATGCATTTGCAAAGTGTTGTCTTCAATTTTTTTAAATTAAAAGCAAGCATAATAGGACAAATATAACTTTATAATAATTCTTAAATAATGATTTCCCTAGTATTTATTTGGATAATAATTTATTTTGAACTATTCTTCATAGATTATCACAATTATTGGTAAGATTCAACATGAAATATAAGAAATATAAAAATTTAATTGGTGTCCTATGTTTTTAGATTATTAATTCAAACTAAAGAGTCAAACTATAAAAAAGTTAATGAAATTACATAGTCAGCATAAAATTTCCACACCCAATTTAAAAAATAAATATATTTAATTTTAATATGCATACTTAATGCATTTGCAAAGTGTTGTCTTCAATGTTTGTAAGTAAGAAAACAAGCATTATGGACTTTGACCTAGAATAAAATAGAGCATATTTAAATATCCTTCCACATGGTTAATGGAGATGAATCTGTATTATTTAAAATTATTTTGCAATCATTTATAATTTTTCAAGAATTATTATGATCTTACCAAGTCAACAAGGTTATTTAGAATGATAATAGATCAACACGATGGATTATGGATAGTAATTAAAATTTTCACAATTATTAGGTGTGAAAATTTTGTGTTCATTACTATTGTTTGTTGTCAAGTAGTGTTATTAAATTCAATTCAAATTTTAATTAAAGTAAATAATAGTGATTAATGAGAATTAATTTTGTAAAATAATTATAATGTTTAAATTTAACTCTTATAATTTTATCTAATAATAATATATGATTAAAAAAATGGACACATTTTATCTAAATATAAGAAATCTATATTTAATACTTTAGTTAAAAAAATTATCAAGAACTTCATTATTTGGTTGGATTTACTTTTATGTTTTCTTTTATAATGTTAGAAAAAATTAAAAAATCTTCTAACATTTCTTAACATTTAATTGCATAAAAAATAACCATTTGAATTTTATTAATTTTTGTGTTTGCATTAGTGTATTAGTGAAACTATTAATAATTTAATGTATTTTTTTCACAATCTCTGTTTTTTTTTCAAGTCTCTAATTATATTCTTCATTTTTTATTCTAATCAATTTACTTATCTTAATATTACATTCTAATATTTATTATTTTCATTTTATTCTAATTAATCATTTTTATTTTATTCCAATTCATCTATTTATTATAAATTTTACATGCTCGCATTTATTCTTTCTATTTTATTCTAATTCATTTATTTATATTAATGTTTAAATGTTAAAACTTATTATTTATGTTTTTTATGAATAGTTTGCATATTACCATTTGCAAAATTGTGTTACAAATATTCACCAAAAAATGGTGGGTGGAAAATTCACACCCCTAAAGTCCATACAAAGAATTAGACTAGAGCAAGATAAAACAAAACATAAATCAACTTGTTAGGTGGTCAGAGCACATGTGGAAGGAGTAGGATGGGGATTTTAATTATCCGAATTGGCCCATACATTAGTGGGGTCTAGGATAATCAAAAGAGGGTAGTATCCATCATTATTATCATTAACATTTTTTTATTTATTTTCTTACTAACCACTCAAGCAAGAGAGATGACTATCTAGCTAGATAAGGAAATTTGTTAAAGTCTAGCCAACTAGAAGCTCCTCTACTATTAGCTCATAGAGAGACAAAGCAATTACTACCAAGCCACAACTAACCCCACTAAGCATGATCCCTTCTCAAAGAAGGAGGAGAAGCCTAAGCATGCTCGTCCCTTGATTATCATTCGAAGATTAGCTATAGCCATGGTGATGCCCATGGGGAGGAGATTGACCTTGAGAGGAGGTGTTTGTCAAGGGTACCTTGGCCACACCACAAGGGGTTTCACCCTAATGATCCAATAACACCTATAAGTAAGACCACTCAAGTGCAAAATTATTCTCTTAAACTTAATATATAACATATTAGAATAATTCATAGCTTTAACATAAATTTAAAACTAATATTCAACAAAACATCCTAAAAAATAGATAAATTTTCATCTTTCCATACGCTAAACAAAATATCCACCTTGCAAGCATGCCAGATCTAAATAAATTTATGAGGTATGTGATGAAAATCCCCTAATAATATCATATGCCAAGAAAATGATCAAGTTTAAATGGCTTGAAGAAGTCATGTATCTAGGACAAAACTAGAAGAGATATTTGAGACTCTTGATGTAAAAAAAGGGAATCAAGGATAAAAAGCACCAAAATGGGATAATATAAAACCAATTGGGAGGACTTCAAATGGAAGACACCAAGTAGTGAACCAATTTAGGCTCTAGCATTATTGACCATATGGTGTGGAACTTATGTTACCTAACTGACACCAGTGACTAAAAATGCCACTATTGATCAAGGTGACAATGATGGAAAAAGGAGAGAAAATCCAATGATACCCTTGATGAGGCTAATAATTTAAAAAGTAACTAGCTAGATACCATTTCCAATATTTACACTAAGATTTGTATGATATAATACTAAGTTGAAAGACAAAATTGAGCCTTGAATTCATTCTAGGCAAATAGATTCCTAGTAGTTCTAGAGAAGATACCTAGGGGTGCTCTTATCCTCAAAGCACAAATCTAAAGAGTTTGTGCAAGAGGATGATTCTAACACTAAAAAATAGGAGACCGCCAAATTTTAGGCTAGTTCATGGAAATACTAGTACAAAAACCAAAACCGTTCCAGAAAATCCAAGGCTTCATAGCTTCCCAAACCTACTATATACTTTTAATAACAAATTTCCCTTGAATTTGAATTAGCATATTTCATAATAAGAAGTGTATGAAGGCCAATCCATTTCCAAACTAGTCACCTAAATAGATGACCAAAAGAAATATAATGTTGCAATAAAATATTATAAGCTTTGAATTACCCTCAAGAGCATGAATGATCCATTTAGTGTAGATGGCCAAAATTGGTCACTCAATGCAAAGTAATATCAACCATTCCAATTCATGAGGAAGAGAAAACTCCCAAGCCACCTAATGGAAACCTCGATGTTATCTAAAAAAAATAGAGAAAATAATGAATAATATTATCTAATTTTAATAAGCTTTGGAGTGAACCCAAGAAAAAGAGTAGTAGATGTCAATGGCTACAAAAATATTGGATAAAATATAGATTTTTTTAGCTATAGATAAAATTTTGGTGACCTAACAAGGCAAAAAAAAAAATATGGCAAGAATAGCTTTCCACAAAGAGGTCAAATACATATAAAAGGTAAAGGGGATGCCTAAAAACCTAAAAAAATTACCATGATCAACCCACTTCTATCCCTTATCTAAGAAGGCTTGGGAAGGAAGTATTTCAAGTAACATTGAGTCTTTTACCATTAAATGAAAAAACTTGAGGCCTTGTAGAAAATATCAAAACATTAAAGAGCTTGTTTTATGCTATTTTCCTTTTCTAAAAGAGTGAGAAAGGAATTATTAGCAAAGTGTCCATTCATAATATAAGTTGAAGAATTGGATAAATAAATACTTTTAAACAATCATTGAGAAATAAAATGAGCTACGATATAACCAAACCCTTCTAATGAAAGCACATACCAAATTGGAGCTAGAGAGAAACCTTGGAAAATAGATCAAAAGAACCCAAACAAGCTAGGTTACTAACCATTGATAGTAATACAAGTAGAGGCATCAAAATATATATATGGATATTTTGAATGAACAGAGGTCCAAATCCTAAGAATTGTACCATTATCAAGATAAATGACCACTCAATAGGATCATAAGCCTTAGTAAAGTCAATTTTGATACAAAAATCCTATTGACGAAATTGTCAAACCTATTCAATACCTTTCCAAACTACAATGATGGTATCCAATAAGTATTTGGATTTTTTAGAACTATTCTTCTCAAGTCACACAATTTAAGAAAGAAGATGGAATAGCTTCAAGGCTAATTCTTTGGTGATGGTTTTATAAGAGATATTGAGAAAGGTGATGGGCTACGAATCAAATATGTCATTTGGATCCCCATATTTAGGTATAAATTTAATGATACCTTTATTTATAATATTTCCTAATGAATTAGACTTATAAGCTTCAAGATACAACTTATGAAATTCATCACCAACATAATCCCAAAGAGTTTCATAAACTTCATAGGGAAATCCATCACACCTAGGGGTTTTATCATTGAACATGGTAAAAATTACTTCTTGAAGATCAACAATGGAGAGAAACTAATCACAAAATGATCACTAAGAGGAGGAAAGCTAACAAGGAACAACCTTAAAAAATTCTTACAAAGCACGATTGCATTTAGGAGAATTATCTTGATCCTTAAAAGCATGCTCATAATTCTTGACAAAGACTTGAAGGATTTTTGAAATATCCTTGAGAATAGACTTCCCATCTTTGATCTCCTTAATTCCTTCAGAATTATGATGAGCTCAAATATTTAACAAAATCTTTAGAAGCTCTATCACCTACTTTCATCCAATGTAATCTAGGTTTGATTTGAGAACCTCTAGCAGAGTGATTATTAATAAATTTTATTTATGATGGAGCTCAACCATAATGACCTACAAAAGAGGAGAGAAAGTGTTAGCTTCAAAAAAAATAGTAACTTGATGGATATCCAAGGTGCTAGTTCCTCATATGAGAGTCAATGAAAAATGACCAACTAGTAGCCATAGATGTGAAGAAAGTGATATGTACACCTTATGGACCTATTCCACCAATCCATCTAGTCATCTAAGAAGGCCTAGCCTCAAGATTCCATGTACCCTTTAGATGTTGGCCAACATAGGTTGATGATTTAGTAGGGAGGTATTAAAAAATGAGATTTGACAATATTAGGAGTATCAAATTTCTATCAAATATTGAATTTGATGGGATAATGGTTATATAAGGTGACATCTAGTTAGGGCTCAACTATAAGAGAGAAACAAATTATGGAAAAGGAAAAGAAATATTGAGTCAAGATCATACAATGATCAATGAATTTAAATACTCTATCAAGCATAGCCTAAAAATTATTCCATGTATACCAATGAGAATGATTGTAGCAATAGTCAATATTGGGATCAAAAGACCTAACTTATTATGCATGTAGTACCATACATCCCTCTCACCAACTATAAAATGCATAAGAAAAGCCCCATATTTACCATAGTCCATCTCCAAATTATTAAATTATCCAAAAATGACCTTGTAGACATCTAATTTTGATCGCTCCCATATGATCAAATTCACCTCTTTATTCATCCTTTCCGTCAATATTAATTTATTTAATTAATATTACACTTTCTGCCTAAAGTCCTTAAAATATTTAATTTAACAATTAAATGCTTTACCTTACATCATTTTACTCTCTAAATTAAATAAATACATCAATTTATTTAATTTAGTCATTTAACCTTTTTGAATAAAATCAATTTTAAATTCTTCCTTTTTCTCTCTCCTTGTCACATCCTCCATAATCCCTTTCTAATCTGGATTAATTTTAATTAATTCATGATTAGGATGTGCATCCTCTTAATCAAGGATTAATGTCACATCCTCCTACATTTTCCACTTGCTTCTAATCTCTCATTAATTATCTTAATCATGTATTTGCACAACCTTAATCAAAGTCATTAGCCACATTTAGCATTCCTTTTTAGTCAACCTTTCCATTTGTCTTTCTTAGCATTGACCCTCTTTCCCACGTGAATTTTTAATTCACATTTATTTATCCTAGGTCCCTCTCTTCCCCATGTGAATTTTTAATTCACATTTTATCTTTCCAAGGCTTACCTTATCCCCATGCAACTTCTAGAACATTTGACTTGTCAACTCACCCACATGTGACAAACTCCCACCTTTTTGGAGACCCTCTCTTATCCACTAGATTCTCCCAAGAATGTGAATTTAATTCACATTTATTTCTCCAACCACTTTCTCATTTCCCATGGAGATTTTTGAGGAATTCCAAAATTCCTCAAATGTCACTTTCATCCTCACTTGGGGACAATAAATTCTTTTTTCAGGAAATCTTCTCACCCCCCAAGATACTTGTCCTTCCTCCACATCATGTACCTCCCTTCCACGTCACTTCCACATCATTTTATCCTAGACCATCTCACATTCCACATGTCAAGATGTGAGGGCTTGTGAGTCCTCAACTCACCATAGCCCTACATCTTGACCTTGGTGGCTCAATATCAACCATTGAATTCTCTAGAGAATTAAAATTTCTCTATAAATACTCCCTCTTCTAAGGCATTTAGGACACTTAGTCATTTTAGCATCCTTATGTTGTCATTTTGAGCACTCAATTCACAAGTATTTTCACTCATTTATCCAAGCCATTTTAGCCATTTGCATTTGCATCTCATCATATTGTCAATCTTGCATTTAGTCATATCTATAGCCATCCAAGGAGCATACAAATTTACATTCACAAGGGCCAACCAATGGATTCATCAACATGGAGAAGGTATAAGCACTTGCATAATTTCATCTATTTCTCTTTGCATTATCAATTTCTTAGGCTAATCTTGAGGTGTTCCTTTGTATTTTTCTCTCATTGCATTATAGTTGTTTTTGCATATTTAGGATCACATTTCTGGCATGTCCGGTGGGACCCACAAACGGGTTCGTCTATGTTACATTTGTTGTTGTTGAGATTATTTGCAAGCACAGGTCGCAGAGGGGTGACTATGCCCTTCAGGTCACTGTAGAGGGGCGACTACGCCCTCCTGTACACTGCAGAGGGGCGATTGCGCCCTCTGGTTCACTGCAAAGGGGTGATTGTGCCCTCTGGTTCACTACAGAAGTGCAACTGCACCCTCCATTTGACTGCAGAAGGGCGACTACGCCCTAGTTTAATGTTTTGTTTCTAACTAGTTTGTTGCAGAGGGGTGGATATGCCCTTATCTATATTCTATTTCTAACTAGTTTTCTACAGAGGGGCGGATACACCCTTATCTATATTTTGTTTCTAACTAGTTTGTTGCAGAGGGGCAAATATGCCTTGACCCATATTATGTTTCTAACAAGTTTTCTGCAGAGAGGTAGATACGCCCTAATCTAAGAATTATTTTTGACATTTCACTACAACGGGGCAGATTTTCCCTAGTCTGAAAACTATTTCTGATATTTTATTGTGGTGAGGAAAATTTTCCCTCCTAGTTACTACAGTGGGGCGGATTTTCCCTCCTGGTTACTGCAGTGGGGTGGATACACCCCAAAACAACACATTTTGGGAGGTAAAACAGTCGTTTTAGCTTAGTTTTTGCTCCAATTTTTTGCTATTTTTTGGTTTTAAACCCCTAACATTTTTTGTTGCAAGGATATTGGTTTTTTTGCTAACATTTTGCAGCATATTCTTGTGTAATTGGTGAAGAAAGAAGGATAAAACAATTAACGTTTGCTTGCAGGGCCTTCTATTTGCACAGATTTCCAAAGCTATCCTTGTTGTTTTTCGTTATTCTAGGAACATAGTTTAATTAGGGGAAGTAATATATGTTGTTTGTTGTGTCTGTCTTTTTGTGTTACCCAAAGGGGGCATTAGTTTGTTTTCACTTTCCCCTTGCACTTCGTGTGAGCCTAGGGAGTAGTTGGAAATGATTATTGTCTTCTTTATAGTGGAACCTGCTTGGGGATTTCATCACCCCAAGGGACGATTCTAACCACGCATACTGGTGGGGTATATAAAGGGGGGAGAGCAAAATTTGTACCTCAATCTAGTCGTGTCGTAATTGGTGGAGCGTTGAAGCTAGAGTAATACCTAGATAGACGTGAAGAGTTGGTTCGAGCCCTTCAGTATCTCGTTGGGGTTCTCGACTCATGCTTGTGACGGGCTGGTGTTCACGGTTGTGCCTTATGTACTGAGAGTATATCGAGGACTCCCTAGACACCTTGTGCATCCTAGATTAAGACCTTTATTGGCCATACCCTTTATTGGCTTGTTTGAAAGTGTTTTCTTGTGAGAAACCAGTAAACTTCTTGACAAATTAGCCTTATTATTGTCATTTTAAGTCCTTTCCATAGTCATTTTCATCTAAACCAAGTCCTTGTTCACTATAATGGGGCAAATTTTCCCTTCTGTTTACTGCAGTGGGGCGAATTTGCCCTCCTGTTTACTGCAGTGGGGTGAATTTTCCCTCTTGAATAGTCAAATTCACCCTGTTTAGCTCCGTTTAGCCTCCAAACCTCTGTTTAATCATTCCAAACCTCTGTTTAATCATTCCAAACCTTAGTCTTGTCATTCTAAACCTTCGTTTAATCATTGCAAACCTCTGTTTAGTCATCCTAAACCTCTGTTTGATCCTCTCAATTCGCCCACTCATTCTGAATTTTCTAGTAACTCATTTGGGAAGCCCATATCATCACCTAGTGAACTTGTTTCACCAAAACCTAATTTGTATCACCTAATCCATATCATATAAACAACACTCATCATCAAACCACCTAAATCTTAAGTTAAAATTTATTATCCAAATTGACCTTAGCACTTGAATTTGATTGTTATCCTTCATATCAATCATCAACTTTGACCCAAATCAATTCACTTCCATCTTGAGGTGAATTTGGTGTCCTAAGTTATCATCCTCGACCCAAATCAATCCATTTCTATCTTGAGGTGGATTCGGTGTCGTGATCATCTACTTGATCAATCAACGCTCTAGATCACTAAGGGTAATTTTTTGACTTGGTTTAGGATCCCTTACGTCTTCCATCATTTAATTTTAATGCAATCGTACCTATCCAATCACTGGATCTATTCTATCCAATTATCTAATCATCCAATCAAACCAATCACACTTATCTAATTATCTAATCGATCCAATCACATCCATTCAATCAATCCAATCCAATCTATCTCAACAATCACATCCAATCAAAAGTCTGACATCCTCCAATCAAAATCTGATTTCATCAAAATCCAATCTCATCCAATCTAAATTCAATCTCATCCAATCAAAATCCAATATAATCGAATTCAATATTGTCCAATCATCCAATCAAAGTCCAATTAAATCTACCCATGCTCCTCATCCAATCAATCAATCTTCATCCAATCAAATCGTTCATCAAGGATATCTTTATAATCCACCCATAGCTCATTTGCATGCCCGTTCAAACTAGGTCACAAGCCAAAAAGAAAATGGCACAACAACCAAGTCAAAATTCCCAAGTGAACATGTCTCAAAATCCTAATAACAATGCAAATCCTACTAATGGTACAAATTTCTCTCAAGATCCTAACAATGGAGTGAACATCCCCCAAGACCCTCATAATGACACTTCATCACACTCCAACACCGAAAATCAGAACAACTCACCACATGGTTGATGAGGGAGCAAACCCGAGACAAAAAAAAATGATGTAACAACTAGAGGAATTTGTTATTATTTATAATGGAACTTCTTACATGCAGAGGATCACAAATCCTTAAGCTCTACAATACATGCAAGCTACATAAAATTACATAAATTACAGTATTTTCCCCTTTCGCAGCATGCGAACTCTTTCCCCAAAAAGCTACCAAAAATCAGAAATCCTGCCCATAAATAGAGCTCCCTTTCAATTTGGAGCCAAAACAACATTCAAATTTTAGTTTCGATGGTTTGGCGCCCAAATTACAATTTGAAATTCAAATTTAAATTCACATTCGAAAATTAGCACATTTCTAAAAATGCACCAACTTCCGGAAGCCATAACTTTTAATCCGACTGTTGAATTTTCAATGATAATATCTTTTCGGAAAGCTCTCAAAAAGTCGATGTGGCACAAAGTAGGGCCTATGTCCATCTACTTTGGGTTTTTGCAAATTTTTTGGGCCCATCCAGAGCCACTAAGGGCCTCAAATTTGGCTTCGAATATTTTAATAGCTAAAGGGGTATCCAAAAATGCAAAAACATCTAAGAAACAACCAACTGAAAATTAAAATCTTTCTTTTTTTGGGTGATGTAGGATTGCCCTTACACCACTAGATGCTCCTACATCAATGGTGAGGAGAGCATGGTCAATCAACCTGAGCTCACACTTGAGGAACATTTTAGTAACCCCACCAACGTACAAATGACAGATTGCCTATTCGAAAAACATAGGGAAGAAATCTTGGCCCACCTAATTGAAAAAGGTGTCAAACCTCCACTAGGTGTCGACCTATCCAAATATAGCAGTTCCACATCTAACATACCCCAAGGTTCACAAAATGCACCAAATAGTTCATACATCCCCAATGTTCCTCCAGTGGAGGGTTGGCATTAACTTGAATTTGGCAATGTCGTTATTTATCATGTTAACAATCCCCCACACGCCACAATCTCAATCATGGGGGATCCTCAAGTATCTGATCCAATAATCCTTTCGCCTATGGCATGCCACAAAATGTTCTGCAGCCTTCGCCATTAATGCTGATAGCACCACCCCTTTCAAGTCAACCTCTAGTCAATGCTAGGGGCAACCCTTTTACCGCATTGCCTCCACCTCCTAGGGCCACAAATCTACCACCGCTTTCGTACACATCTCAACAGCCTTCCCAATCTAATCTACCACCTCAATTACCTCCACAAGGTACATCCCAACCAAATGTTCCTGTTGGTACCCAACAACATCCTTTACACAACACCTCTACATTATCTCAGCCGCCTCATCAGCAACAACCCCCACATAATTCTTTAGTTTCTTCACAACAACCACCATACCAATCGCAAGGAAATACATCCTGACCTCTCGCCCAGACTATATCCCTGTTCCTCGCATCCATTTTACGTCTGCAAGTTCAACCACAACACAACATCCCATCTCGGCCCAAACAACAGTCGACATCACATCAGCAACCTCCTCAACATTATTACTATCATAACCAACAGCAATTCCAGCAACAACCACCCTATGTGGCCTCCCAACAGTCGCAACAATACCTTCAATACTAGCAAACCAATCTGCAACATCACATTCAAGCTCCTCAACATTCGATCATGCATTCTTATCAAACAAATATGTACTATACCTCACAACAACAACCCTAGTACCAAAAAACTCCCTCGGCATACCAGCAAGGGATATCATCATCTCACTATAAAAATCCATACGTCAACCTTCAAACTCTATCTCAGCAGGATCCTTCGTCATCCTACCACCCATATCCATCCAACCCATCTATCTCGACTCCTATGCCACCAGTCAATGCAGACCTATTGGAAATCAAAGCTGCTTTGAAAGATCTCCAAGCCGGGACTAGTAAGAAATCCTTTAAATTCGAAGATATAAGTCCCTATCCATTTGACCCATCCATCTCATTAATTCCCTTCCCAAAACACTTTGAGATACCAAAGTTTGACAGATACAAGGGAAACAAAGATCCTAAGGCCTGCTTGCAAGAGTTTTACTCCCAGTGTCAGGAAGTTGTGCACAACGACAACTACCTCTTGCATTTGTTTCCATGAAGCCTGACAGGCAATGCCCTAGAATGGTTCATGAGTCTAGAACGAGGGTCCATAAAATCCTTTACGAATCTTTCAAAAAAATTTGTTTCTTACTTCTTCAATTTGGAGGACACTGATACCTTAGATCTCCTCAAAGAGAAGCAACGTGAAGGTGAAACCTTTGCTAGCTACCTTCAAAGGTGGCGTGCACTAGCAAGCCGAATGAAAACCCCTCTCAAAGAGAAAGACATGGTCACCCTCTCTATGGAGAACTCACATCCCGACATGGCTCATAATTTTAGGTTGCACTGTGTTACCACTTTTTCTGAAATAGTGGAAAAAGGACCCATCCTTGAACGCGCCCTTATTGCCAATGGGCACATCAAGATACACAACCATGACAAAGAAAGGCCATCTATCGATAAGTCACGCTTTTGGAACAAGAACAAAAATGTAGTGAATGATGGTGTCATTGACACTAAACATGTTCAAGTGGCCAATACATCCCAGAGACAACAACCATTTGTACCTAATGCCTTATCCGTGCCACAGGGGGCATCTCATCCTCCTCAACAGTCGAACCAGAATAGTCAAGGGAATGGAAAACGCCAGTATACCCAATTAGGAGAACCCTTGAGTGTCACCTTCAATAAGTTGTTACAGGTCAACTATTTGATCACATATCTTGTTACCAAACCACTTGATGAATCCAAGCCCAAACCAGCCCGGTTTAGGGAGAATGAATATTGTGAATTCCATAAGATTAAAGGGTACACTCTGAACAAGTTTCAAGGTCTCAAAAACTATGTCCAAGATCTTATTGATTGAGGAGATATCAAAGTCGACACCAATCAAGCTTCATCATCTAATGCTCAATTGCAGATATATCAAAATGCCTTCCCTAACCATAATCAAGGTGCAAGCACCTCCAACAACAATCCCCAAGATAACAGCACAAATAACATAAGCTATAAGAATGTACCCCTTAATTATGATGGCATTTTCCATTACATTGAGCAGGTAGAACCCCATGTGTCCATGATACATGTTAAAGCTAAAGATCCCCAATGTGTTGTTGCTATGCGACGATCCTGCATTACTGCCCCTACAGCCTCCACACCAGCCCAACCAAATCATGTAAACTCTCAGTACAACATTCTTGATCACTTAGGAAAGGCCCTCACTTAGATTTGAATCCTAGATCTACTTAAGTATTCTCCTGTGCATTAGGAAATACTCAATAGAGCTTTACAAGAAACTCACGTACCTAATGTTGATCCCACACGGTTCCAAGCTTTAGTAGGACACCTGGCTTTATCTTACCAACTACACTTCAGCCAGAATGACATGCCAAATATTGATGCCAATCACAACCGTCCCTTACACATTGAAGTCCTGGTTGCCCATCATAAAATAAAAAGGGTCCTAGTGGATAATGGCTCTGCCCTCAATCTGTGCACTTTGAAGTTCATAAAATAGGTAGGGTATGCTCAAGCGGATTTGAGTAATCAAATCATCACAATCAAGGCTTATGATAATGTGGAAAGAAATTTTGAAGGGATTATTAGTCTTCCTATCCAGGTTGGACTTGTAGTTCAATACACTACCTATCATGTCCTTGATCTGGACTTACCATATAATCTCCTCCTCAATCACCCATGGCTCCACGCCATGCAAGCCATCCCCTCCACGTACCATCAATGCCTAAAGTTCTCGATTAATGAACAAGAGATCACCATTTATGCCCACCCACAACCATTTGAATATTTTCACACTCTAGAAGCATCATTTCCTCATTTGTGTTATTGTCCTGGGGTCAAAATGGGGGCATCTCAGTCATCATCCTCCAATCCATCTTCCACTACGACAACCATGCCATCTCCTACCACCAACCCTATTGTTACCAAAGTCCAAATCATTGACAAGGGGTGTTGTAATATGAAATGCACACAACTCTAAATGTGGCAACCATGCCACCATCACCACACACGTATGGCCAACCTTTGTAGTCTACACCAAAAGAAGACAAGACTATCACCTTTAGTGCTAAAAACATTCCCACTACCACTTTCTGGTCTCCTAATATAAAGACATATGCACCAGAAGAGGATATCATTCAGTGGGTATACTGTGAAGAACCCCAACTAGATCCTCCTCTAAAGGAATACTTTCAGGAAGTATACCCTTGTTCAGCTAAGTTCACAGAAAAGCATAACTACCAAGGCAACGGCCTAGGTAAGGAAGAACATGGATGATTGCAACCTATTGATGTAACAAAGCTTCCACAGAATATAGGCCTCGGATATGATAAAAAGCATAAAGGCCCCGCAACATCATCTAATACCTCCAATAATGTTATTATGGACGATGGTCCCTTGGAAGACATACCCGAGGAAGAATCCATCATACATGTGTACGATGATGTTGATCACACAGACCTGTCATCCATGTTTGACTATTTATCCGTCTTTACCATAGCCTTTCTCTTCACCATCCTAAACTCATTGATTGGGACCTACGTAATAGCACACCTTCCAATGTCTCCCTGGATACATATGTCAACCTCATGGGATTGGGGGAAGATGAATGCTCCAGTCGCAAAAATAAAACAAGAAAAATAAAAAACGGTCATCTAGTGAAAACCTCCCCGAGGCACTTCCTGACCTGGAAAAGGTAAAAATAAACGACGCATCCGATAGTGAAAACCTTGAAGAGGTGCTGGAGGATGGAGACATTCATCTTCCCCTTGTGGGAACTCAATTATCCACACAGTCATCCATCCTAATTGAAGAAACTCAAGAAGTTAATCTGGGTACTGCAAAAAACCCTAAGATCACCTATGTAGCCAAATCTCTATAAGAGCAAGAATATTCAGTCATTTTTTAGCTACTCCAAGATGGTATCATTAACTTTTCTTGATCATACTTAGACATGCCAAGCTTAAACCCTACTTTAGTAGTTCATTATTTGGATGTTCGCCTAGATGCCAAGCCTGTCAAACAAAAGCTCTGAAAAATGCATCCACAGGTAGCATTATTAGTCAAGAAGTAATTAGAGAAATTACTGGATGTCGGTTTTATCAGACCCATTGACTATTCTGATTGGATCTCCAATATAGTGCCTATTTCCAAACCAAACGGAGACATTCGGATTTGCACAAACTTCCAAGATCTTAACAAATCCTGTCTGAAAGATGACTTCCCGATGCCCAATATTGACATGTTGGTCGACCTTACTGGAGGACATGAGATGTTGTCCCTTATGGATGGTTTCTTTGGTTACAATCAGATCTGAATTGCACCTAAAGACCAACACAAGACCGCTTTTACAACACCTTGGGGTACTTTTTGCTACAATGTTATGCCCTTTGGTTTCAAGAATGCAGGGGCAACATATTAGAGGGAAATGACTGTCATGTTCCATGACCTCATCCATATTATCATGGAAGATTATGTTGACAACTTGCTAGGAAAATCCAGAACCAGAGCAGAGCACCCTGCCATCCTGAAAAAGATCTTCGAGCGGACTAAACCCAAAAAAGTGTGTCTTTAGTTTTACATCAGGGAAACTGTTGGGTTTCATAGTCTCCTAAAGAGGCATTGAGGTTGATCCCGCCAAGGTGAAAGCTATTTTGGATATGCCTCCCCTACGCAATCTAAAACAATTAAGAAGTCTCTAAGGAAAGTTGCAATCCATCTGTCGGTTCATAGCCTAGCTTGCAGATAAGTGTCAGTCATTCACCCATCTTCTGAAAAAAGACTCCACCTTCAGATGGAACCAACAGTGTCAGATAGGTTTCGATAAGATCAAGGAATACTTGGCTCATCCACTGATCTTAATGCCACTAATTCCAAGGAAACCCCTCCTACTTTACATCTCGGCCACTTCAGTCGCACTAGGGGCATTATTGGCACAACATGATGAGTCCTCAAAAGAAAGAGCAATCTACTACGTCAGTTGAACACTGGTCGGCTATGAATTAAATTATTCACCCATGGAGAAATCCTGTCTTGCAGTGGTCTTCAGTACACAAAAACTTTGACACTACATGCTCAGCCATCCAGTCAAATTAATAGCAAAAATTGATCCACTAAAGTATTTGTTATCCATAACCACTTTAACTGGTTGCATGGCTAAGTGGGTCATGCTCCTAAGTGAATTTGACATTGAGTACGTGGATCGCAAAGCCATAAAGGGACAAGTCATAGCTGATTAGTTGGTCGAGGCACCCCTAGTGGATGCTTACCCTCTAGTCACTGAATTTCCAGATGAAGAAGTTTTCACAGTTTCAAAAGCCCCTGCTTGGACATTGTATTTCGATGGCTCATATACTCATAATGGATTGGGCGTAGGAATTATGTTTGTTACCCCTCAAGGTGACTACATCCCAAAATCATTTAGGATAGCATTCTCGTGTACCAACAACATAGTTGAGTATGAAGCCATCCTCACAGCTCTCTGAATTGCAAAGCAATGGCACATAACTCACTTGAGAGTCTTTGGTGATTCATTTTTGGTCATTAAGCAAGTTAATGATGAATTCTTAACAAAATATGACAAGGTATTTCCCTACAAACGCATGGTAGATGACTTCAAGAACTATTTCACCTTCATACAATTTGACCAAATTCCTAGGATACAGAACAAAGCAACTGATGCTATGGCTACTATTGGCTCCCTGATTGACATGCCTAAAGATCAAATAGAATGTGAGTTCCTTGTGGAACAACTTTTAATCCCAGCATATGATATCCCTGAAACTGACATGGTGTGTGACATTATAGGTCCCGCTTCCCCATGGTATCGAGACATATATACTTATCTACATGATAATATTTTACCCCCAAACCTCACACGAAACCAACGAAAATCCTTTATTCAATGTTCAGCCCAATACGTTATCGTCGGTGATACGCTTTATCATCATGGATATGATGGAACCCCCCTTAGGTGTCTGAATGAGACTGAAGCCCATACTACACTAATAGAGGTACATAGTGGTGTTTGTGGGGCCCATTCAAATGGTATGGATTTGGCCAAAAAGATTCTTTGAGTTGGATATTATTTTCCTACATTAGAGCATGATGCTTGTGAATTCGTGAAGAAATGTCTTCCCTATCAGCAACATGCAAATTTGATTCATGCTCCAGCATAGGACCTTCAGCCCCTCCTAGCACTCTGGCCCTTCTCTCAATGGGGTTTCGACTTGATTGGCAACATTTACCCACCATCTTCCGACGGCCATACATTCATAATTACTACCACTGAGTACTTCACCAAATGGGTGGAAGCAATGCCACTCTCACAAATCACCGGTACTCAAATTTCAAAATTCATTATTTACCATATTCTTTGTAGATATGGTATTCCATCCACCATCCTTTTTGATAATGGAAAACCTTTTAAAAACTAGGCCATGAAACATCTTTGTGACACCTTTCATATCCAACATTTTTGGTCAATGCCTTATTACCCCCAGGGTAATGGTCAGGTAGAAGCAACCAACAAGACCCTTATCCGCATACTCAAAAAGGTTGTCAATAACACTGGTCGAGATTGGCACCTCCATATTCATCCTGCTCTCTAGGCATATCACACCTCCATCTGCACCCCTACGGGCGCCACCCCCTATTCTTTAGTGTATGGTGTCAAAGCCATCTTTCCAATTGAAGTTGTGCTCCCATCATTGAGGATTTCTCTGAAGAACCTTATCAGCGAGGAGGATGCTTGTGTTGCACAGCTTGCACAGCTGGAGTTACTTGATGAAAGATGAATCAAATCCTATGATCATCTGCAAGCTTACCAAAACCACCTCAAGTGTAACTACAACAAGAAGGTTCATCCTCGACAGTTCCAGATTGGTGATCTTGTCCTTAAATAGAACCAGCGTACTCAGCAAGACCACGATAAGAAAGGAAAATTTGAAACAAACTGGTTGGGTCCTTATATCATAACCGCTAAATATGGATCTGGAGCCTACAAACTTGCTACCCTTGAAGGAGAGCCCCTCGAGGAGCCTATCAATATCATGCATATAAAGAGGTTCTACACCTAAGTCCGCTTGGTAACCCTACCTACAAAAATACAAACAAAAAAAAAATAGTAAAGAGAAATAAATTTGTCCTATGGTGAAAACCACCTTTGGTGGTGCCTTGGATAGGTACGAGTGGTGAAAACCTGGTAACAAGCATCATCCATAGAGGGCTTAATCATTATCTACCTTGTGTCCTAATTACTTTGTGACTCCATCCACCCTATCCAAACATCCTCTCCTGTTCCATTTTTGGCTGCTTGGTATCTTTTGATTGAGCATTGGATGATTATATGCTATCCATCATCTTGAGATTTTTATCCTAGTCTGAGCTTCTATCGTCAATTTATCAGTCGGTTGATTTTTCATATGCGTCTAAGATCATCCATCGTGTCAGTCTCACCTGGTTTCCATTGTGTCTTGTTGGTCCTCTTAGTCCTTGTTGAACTACGTTTCCCCTGCGCTTTCACGTAGGCAAGGTTGATCAATTGATCCACCCCCGGGGCATTCTAGACCATCTTGTTGTGGTCCTCTATCATTCTTCTTCATTAGTACCTTTTTGATTTTATCCATGGTCGCTTATCATTTGTCTTTTCCTAACTACGTTGCCTCTGCACTTTCACGTAGGCAAGGTTGATCATTTGATCCTCCCCCAGGGCATTTGTGTGTCATGTCTTGTGTTATTCATCATCAGTCACCATTGTCTTCTTTTTTCTTTATCCATAGTATTTTCAAGAACTACGAGGGCTCTGCACTTTCACGTAGGCAAGGCTAATCTATGATCAGCCCCCGAGCCCCTAGGTTTGTAGGGTTTGTCAGTCTCATGTCTCATTTCTTGTGTCATGTCATCAAGCTATGTCCTTATCTAGCTAGTTCTTCACAAACAAGATCCACCTATGACAGGAGATCCAATTGATTTTAAGCATCCCAGGTTATAACGATATTTTATTATAGTATCCATCATCTTTGGTCTCAATAAGATGCATCCTTCCTAACAGGCCTCATCAACCCCATCCATCCTCTTGATCCTATGGCAAAGGACGTTTGAAATTTGATTGCGATATTTTGATACTTTTGTTTTTTTGTTTATCATTTGAGCTCTCTATTACAGTTAGTTAAGGCCGCCATAATCTATCATATTATGGTGTGTTTTGGCTAATTCAGATGGGGGCATATCTTAATCTTTTATTTTTGTTGTTTGTTGGGTTCCCCCATGTAGTATCCACCAAGACCCATGTGATCTTGTGTTACGTTGGGATCTCCCTTTGTGCTTGTGGTTATCCCAATGCCTGGCCCGACCAAAGTCTTCATCACTTTGGGGTGTTGGGATAGCCTTCTTGTTTGTGTGTTTGTTTCATGCATTAGATGCTAACTCACCTTGGTTGCCTATACCCTGGCACTTGGTGTCTTATGCTATAGCAAAAATCAGTGCTCCAAAGATGGAAAATCATATTAGTATTGCATCTCATAACCATTATTTTTGCATTGCATTCACCCTATGATTTTGGTTGTGTAATTACTTTACCCCCTATCTCCCATTCTTCTCAGGATACTAAGGGTTATTGACAGGTGCTAAATTACAAAAAAATTCCACTTTCACTACACATACATCTCCTCCCTGTTTCATCATGTAAGTCCTTATTGACGCTTATGATCATGTGTTATTACCTTTCATTACAGCTTTTGTCCATTACAGTTGCATTATCATTTTTAGATCCACACATATTAGGTTCATTCTACTATTCATGCATACATCGCCACCTGCATCACAAAGTGTTAGATTCATAATACATCACATCCTGCATGCATAAACATATACATACACATCAACAAATCAAATAAGCATCCATACATAAAGTATCCACATAAGTCATCATAAACACATACATACACATCAACAAATC
The DNA here is from genome assembly GCA_007258455.2 of Sequoia sempervirens. Lineage (NCBI taxonomy): Eukaryota > Viridiplantae > Streptophyta > Pinopsida > Cupressales > Cupressaceae > Sequoia > Sequoia sempervirens. Next base: position 112,278 of record VDFB02032502.1, on the reverse strand, counting down.
AAATAAGCATCTATACATAAACATCCACATAAGCCATCATAGATAAAACATACACATATATCAAATCATCCATCCAACACATGAACATGGTGTCAATAAGGGCCAATATGTATAAATATATCAAAATCCAAAATTCCATCGCAGAATAATATCTATTGACGACATCAAAATACATGCCCATCATATACAAAATCATAAAATGAAATATTAGTACAAGGCTCTGAAAATAACCGAACTATCCATCCACCCTGCACCTGTCAAAAACTTGGTAGTCTATCATCTGCCAAATGAGCTACCCACATCTGATCTTTGAGGTGAATCAAGTACTGACCTCCTTCTTGGAAAAACCCCCTATGACTCACTGAAACCTCGGGTCCACGTCCCTAGCGTCTAGGATGGCACTGGCATTTGTGGTGTCTGTCAAACGTACTAAAATATTTGATGTATCAGATCTGGAACTGCATGATAATACGTGGCCATCAAAAATCCTACCTCCCTTGTATTCTCCTCTCGCTTATCAACCTGGACCCAAGCGGAGTTCTGCTCCTAATGATACCTATCCCGATCTCTAGTGATCACTCTCCTCTCTTGCTCCTAGGCCTCCTGGGATAGTCATAACTGCGCTATCTCTACCTGAACCCGATCTCTCATCTCCTCGACATCCACTGCTCTAACCACTGCTACATCCCTCTCCTCTCTAACCCCTATATGTCTGCCCCTATCACATCACCAACCTATACTGACTGCAACTGAGCCACTGCTGCGTCCCGCTCTCCCTGTAGCATCTGCATCTGCATCTCTACAGCATCTCTCTCCCTCTGTACTGACTGCAACTGAGCCACTGCTGCATCCTGCTCTTCCTGCAGCATCCCTCTCCCTTTGTGTGGCCTGTGACTGAGCCACCGCTGCATCCCTATCCCTCTGTAGCTCCTGTACTCTCAAATTTGATGCATCTCACTCTCTCTACAATGATGATACCTCTAAAACTACCTCCTCTCTTCTCCTCTGAAGAGACTGTATATGTGCCTCTACCACCTCCCTCTCACTCTACAACACCTGCACCTATGCTTGGGCTACATCCCTCTCTGCCTCCATGGCCTACACCCGTGCCAGTCCTACATCTCTCTTTGCCTGTGTCATGCGTATTTGACCCCTCATCTCCTCTAGTGCCTTCCTAGTGTATGTTGGCCCCTGATCTGCTGGCTCCCCCCTGGCCTATAATATAACAACCTCTGCCTGTAATCTATCGCGGTCCCAACTCACAGTAGCCAACTCATCTCGTACCCCCTGTATGTCGGCCTGCAGTCCATCTCTCTCCCTCTCCACCGCTGCTACCTATGTAAATATGTGGTCAACAATAAATCCATAATCTCTCTGACCTACTACCTATACCCTCGTTAGCTCAACCCTGAGTCTGGTCACCTCCGCCTCCGCTATCCTCAACCTCTGATCTATAATCTTAAGTCTCTCTACAGTGCCTCTCAGCTGAGCAGTAGGATCCTCTAATGCTACACAATGAACTGCTGCCAATGACTCTACCTCCAACACCTCCACATCTGGCCCATCTACATCCATCACATCAAGCTCTACCTCATCCTGCACCCGCTCAACCCTGCTCACCCGAATCCTCCTTGGATGCCCTCTCCTCCCCACCTTCATTAGTCTCCTCGGCTCTCCTACAACCATCGCCTCCCCTTCTGGCTCCTCCTCATCCTCACTCCCCCTATCTCTAGCATGGAAGGCCTCTACTCTACCACGCTCTGGACCCTTCTTTGTCGTCTCCTACTCACCATCCTCTCTAACTGACCCCTGGCCTCAGTCTCCTCCTGTGCTCCATCTTGTTGTCCACCCCCTCCTGCCTCCTCCTGCTTATCCCTCACCAGCACTCTCCTTTGTTGTACTTTACCTCCTATGCATGTCTGCTGAACAACTCCACCCTCCACCACACGTATCATCTCCACCTCTGGCTCATCCTGTCATACTACATCTGGCTCTGGACCTATCCCACCCTCCTGTCATACTACATCTCTCCCACCATTGGGTCCTGCTACATCCATCCCCTCCCCCACATCTATCATTGCCCTAGCCCTCCTTCATTGTCTCCTCCTCCTCTCTGGCTATCCTACTGCCCCAACCTCATCATCTCCTCTGCCCTACTGACCCACACCCTCTGCATCCTCTTGTTGTCTTGCCACCCTCGCCTCCCCTCCCCTTCATGCCTGTCTCCTCCTGTCTCCACCCTCCCTCACCAACTGGCGCTCATCCTATGATTTGAATCCTACAACTCCTACAATAGGCAATGTCAGTGTAATCCTCTCCCATATGTGGTTGTGGAACCACCGGGCATACCGCATCGTCACTCCTACATCCTCCACCCCAACAGCCCTCCCTAGGTAGGGCACCTGCACTGTCGCCACCCATGACACCCTGGCATTCCTTAGTGTAAAATCATTTCCCCATGGTCGCTCTCTAACGAGTCGATGAAACATGACGGGTGCCTCAGAAATATCTTGTACCAGCCCAAACTGCCTCAACACTCTGTCTGGTCAATGCACCTCCACTATGCGCGGCTGGCTCCCAATCAAGATGCACCGGCTCATAAAATAGCCCTGATGTCTATCCTCCTCCTCCCTCCATCCCCTGAACTGTCGATACATATATAGATGCCATAATATGTTCCTCTCCTGTAAGCCATCCATTGCTCTCCTCCACCCATCCATATCCCCCTGCATCTCGTATCGTAAAACCCAGCCCCTCACCTCCCCATACCCCCAAGCCATAAGCTCCCTATCATCCTCCTCTCCTCCTCTAACCACTAGGGGTCTTGTCACCATAATGTGCTCCCACGCCCACACCTGTAGTAGGGTTGTGTGTATCAAACTCACTGACCTCCGATAGCAGATCACATGCATGTCTCTGTATAACTGTGCTAATACACATGTACCCCACGAGAATTTTCCCTCCCACCACTCGATAATATGTCAAATCACCTCCATGAATCGTAGACTACAAAACTGCCTACTACAGTCCGGCAACAATATCCCACTAATCAACCCACACAGAAATAATGGTAGGGGTGGTACCCTCATTGAAAAACATCTGTCCAAGTCCAACTGCCCATTATGTATGGGCAAATCATCATCTCCAAATAACACTGAAATGGTGTGATCTAAGTCTGCCCCTCTTGATACCACATCTCTCACTAATAGCCCCGCTATGGGCAGCCTCAAGATGCGCCATACATCCTCCAGCGTCACTGTCATCTCCCCCATCAGAAGATGGAAGGTCGATGTCTCTGAACTCCACCTCTCTATCAGTGTTGTCAGCATCGCTCGATGCACCCTCATCACCGGAAACTGTAAAAAGGTGCAATACCCCTGCATGCTCTAAAGCTGCATGATCTACTTCGGTCATGGCCGCCATAATCGTTGCTAGTGCCTCCGACCGTCGCTCATGTGTCTATAATCGCTCGAAGCTCTGCATCCATATTAATTAAACCATCAGTTTCCTTCTCAGCCTCGGGACACTCTTTTTTCCCTCTATCTTTTTTGTGTTTTCCTAGCTCCTCCCCCCTACTTCGCCGAACCTGCCCCGAGTCGGGATGGTTCTGTCGAGATGGGTGTGCCTTCCCTAGGGGTGAACCCGTCATGGGCCAAAGTAGACTCACCCTGAATTGGGGAAAACCTGCCCAGGGTCGGGGCGGACTAGCCCTGGGCCGAGGCGGACTAGGCCAGGGTCGGGGTGGATCCGCCTCGGGCTTGCGGAGCGATCCTACCCCGAGCAGGGGTGGCTGTGCTCTAGGCTAGGGCGGCTGCACCTCAGCCTGCGGGGTGGCTACGCCCCAGGCTGGGGTGGCTCCGCCTCATCCTACGGGGTGACTCCGCCTCAAGCCAGGGTGGAAACGCCCCCACGCGGGGCGAAACCGCCCCAAGACGAGGTGGATGCGTCGCTGCATGGGGCAGACCCACCCAATCCAGGGTGGGTAGGCCACACGCAGGGTAGAAGCACCCCGAGCTAAGGTGGATATGCCCTTCTATGGGGCGACCTATCCCAACCAGGGGCCACGCCACTCCACAGTGGGGTGGATTCGCCCCTCTTGGCGTCATGCCTCGCTCTCTTATACCCCTATCCCATTGCAAATCTAAAATTCTAGTTCCTACCCATTTTTCTTCTCTACCCCCAGAACAAAACCCATTTTTTACATTTTTCGTAAACATTCAAAAATGTGCTACAAATGTTTAAAATACACAAGAGGGATTTTGTTACTAACCTGGCGAGGCACTACATAGTGGATGTGGAACTTTCACACTTTGTCCGCCCAGTGAATGATATCGAAGTCATAATCTTGCGGCATCGTTGCTCTTTGTCTTCTTCCCCTCCTCTCCTCTTCTCTCAACTGCTACAGTGAAAATGGGATAAGGTAATTTCTAAAATTACCTTTTAAATTTTTCCCCCTCCTTTTTCCCCTTTTTAAAATAAAGGGTATTTTTTTACCTTTTATTTAACTTTTTTCTCCTCCAACTAATTCCCTAACTTCCCAGGGCCACCATTTGCAAACCGTGCGTTCGATCAACTTCGTTCAAAAACCAAAGTTGCTCAATTTTTTTAGCTCTAGCCAATGGTGTCTTTTGTTTCTTCCTATCCAAAAGTCTTCTGGGGCCCCTTTTCTTCCCCAACTGCCCTCTTGAGGGGGCATACCCTACCATATGTCCTCCATCCCTTCATGGAAATCATTGGGGCATCTCCCTCCTTTTTCTCTCTCTGCTTGGGAAGCTCATTCAACCTCTTCCTTTGTCATCTACATTTTATTTTTCTTCGAAACACTGTTATTCTAACAATATTTCGAAGAGGGGAAAAATGTACACATCTAATTTTGATCGCTCCCATACGATCAAATTCACCTCTTTATTCATCCATTCCGTCAATATTGATTTATTTAATTAATATTGCACTTTCTGCCTAAAGTCCTTAAAGTATTCAATTTAACAATTAAATGCTTTACCTTACATCCTTTTCCTCTCTAAATTAAATAAATACATCAATTTATTTAATTTAGTCATTTAACATTTTTAAATAAAATCAATTTTAAATTCTTCCTTTTTCTCTCTCCTTGTCACATCCTCCATTATCCCTTTCTAATCTGGATTAATTTTACGTAATTCATGATTAGGATGTGCATTCTCTTAATCAAGGATTAATGTCACATCCTCCTACATTTGCCACTTGCTTCTAATCTCTCATTAATTATTCTAATCATGTATTTGCACAACCTTAATCAAAGTCATTAGCCACATTTAGCATTCCTTTTTAGTCAACCTTTCCATTTGTCTTTCTTAGCATTGACCCTCTTTCCCATGTGAATTTTTAATTCACATTTATTTATCCTAGGTCCCTCTCTTCCCCATGTGAATTTTTAATTCACATTTTATCCTTCCAAGGCTTACCTTATCCCCATGCAACTTCTAAAACATTTGACTTGTCACCTAACCCACATGTGACAAACTCCCGCCTTTTTGGAGATCTCCAACCACTTTCTCATTTCCCATGAAGATTTTTGAGGAATTCCAAAATTCCTCAAATGTCACTTTCATCTTCACTTGGGGACAATAAATTCTTTTTTCAGGAAATCTTCTCACCCCCCAAGATACTTGTCCTTCCTCCACATCTTGTACCTCCCTTCCACCTCACTTCCACATCATTTTATCCTAGGCCATCTCACATTCCACATGTCAAGATGTGAGGGCTTGTGAGTCCTCAACTCACCATAGCCCTACATCTTGACCTTGGTGGCTCAATCTCAACCATTGAATTCTCTAAATAATTCAAATTTCTCTATAAATACTCCCTCTTCTAAGGCATTTAGGACACTTAGTCATTTTAGCATCCTTATGTTGTCATTTTGAGCACTCAATTCACAAGTATTTTCACTCATTTAGCCAAGCCATTTTAGCCATTTTCATTTGCATCCCATCATATTGTCAATCTTGCATTTAGTCATATCCATAGTCATCCAAAGAGCATGCAAGTTTACATTCACAAGGGCCAACCAAGGGATTCATCAACATGGAGAAGGTATAAGCACTTTCACATTTTCATCTATTTCTCTTTGTAGTATCAATTTCTTAGGCTAATCTTGAGGTGTCCTTTTGTGTTTTTCTCTCATTGCATTATAGTTCTTTTTGCATATTTAGGATAGATAAACATTTAGGATCACAAACCTAAGTTGCAACACATAATGAATTGGAAATCCACTACTATAATAAAGATCTCTCCACAACATTATTCGAAGAATAAATATTGATAAATCTAAAGGAATAATTTTCAACATTTAAGAGGATCTAGATAATCGTGTTGTTAGGGTCAAAATTCCAATCTACCACATAAATCAATATAAGAGAGAGAAAGGTGAAAACCCCTCCATGCCCAACATCATGATTTTTTAAAAAGAGGATCTAATTTTCCAAATGACATCACAAGAAGCAAAAAACATAAAACTAGTAATCTTGACCTCCTATAAAAAGGAACATCCAAAACTAAAAAAGTATAATGAATATATCTATCCAGATATATCTTAAGGAGGTTGGTGAAACCTTAAATGTTCTAGGATAAATTTCATTAATAAGAATCAAGAGGTATTTCATCACTACTTGAATCTACAGGTGAGGAATAGTAATTTTTCTAAAACCTATTCTCTATAAAAAAAAATAACCAACTAGATTTTGGAGATTGACAACCTCATTCTTTCCATAGTATACACTGTTCCTCCAACTACCTAGGTAGACTATAAGAGAAACACAAACTCATAGGAGAAGAGGGAGAATGAATAGGTCTCTCTAGCTATGAGTATAAAATAAACATCGGCTTTCATGTTGTAGAGAATTGTGGTCTAGTGGAAAGCTCCCCATTGGATTGAGAAATCTCTTTGCCCTTCTTAGAATATTTTTAAGACACCCATGGTTGCACTTGAGTGGTTGGGTGGTTAGTCTTGGAAGGGATTTTTTCCTAACAACCACTAGTGCTCACAACTCTATATTTATAGTGTTAAGTGGGAAAGAGTTCTAAGATCCTAAAATGAAGAAAAAGTGAAACCATAAGATTTGACTCTAGGGTTTAGGAGCACTTTTCCTCATTTCATTTAAATTTTTGAGGTAGAGAGGGTTTGATGGATTTGGACAAGGTATTTAAGACTAACTTACAACCTGAAAGGTGAGTCAACTTGCCCTAGACCTAACTTAGGATGGATTTTTGGATGAAATGCAATGAAATAACTAGGCTAACGATGCAAACAACTATTCTAATACAAAAACAACAAATCTAGAAAGTGACAGACAAATTCAGACTTTGAAAATAGACTGAGCATAGTACTTTGCATTTGTGATACAAATTTGGGGTTGAAAAGGGAGAACTAAGTCACCTAGGGTGACAATGTCCTTGTGGATGCAATTCAAATCCATTTTCACAGTCCTCTAGAACTAGATCAAAGTTTTATTTCTCTAATTGTTGCACTATTGGAGCTTTGTCAAATATCGAGATAACTAAGTTTTTGTATGTTTTCAAGGTTTAGGGTTTGAATGCAACAATGAATAATTGACCTTAAAAATTCTCCCAATATTCTTTAGATCTGAAACACACACATTCAAAGAGAGAGGAAGGGTTGTGCCATATAAGGGCTTACATTAGTCAAACCCTGTGTTGGTGTTTCCACATCCACAACATGGGAGATCACATTGCATGAAAGAAAAATCAAAGAAAACCTTAATTTAAACACAAAAAGGCACTACAAATGCGATCCAATTTCAAGAAAATCGTCTACATCCCAATCTTACTCATCATATAAGGAAGGAAAACAACTAGCCAAAGGGACTACAACAAGTGACATACTAGGAGTATCACTAAGTTCAACACATGGTGTATCACTCTCATCAAGAGGATCATCATGGTTTCCCCCATCTAAATCCATAGACTTTGAGAACAACAAAGAAAGTTTGTTATGCACTTGTTCATCAATTTAGCATCTTCATCCTCATCATCCAAATTTATCAAAATACATGGTTTAATGAAAAAAATTTAGTTGTATGTTCTTGTTGTAGTTTTTATTTTAGCTGAGACATATAAGGTTTAGTTCCGTGTTTTGGTAAAAGTTTTAATTCATCTTGATTTTTTTGCATAGGTGTTTGATCATCAAGTAATATTTTATTATTTCCTTCCAACTGACGAGCAATAGCATGATGTCTATGCCTACACTCTTTATCATTTATATTTATTCTTTTCAATTTTTAATTTGTGAATTTGTAAGAGCACATTTTTCAGTCATTGGTCTCTTTTCTTCCCTTAGGGGAGGATCTAAAGGGACCATTATGGGTTGGGGAGCCTCTTTCTCTTTAGTTCTATAATTTGTTTTTCGTTTGGTGGCACAAAGATAATCTTTTGATTGTCTCTTTGTCTTTTATATGATATAGGTGGAGAAACTGTAACATAAATACCTTGTTTATTTGGAACAATGTTTACGTTAGACATGGGTTCATCCATAACATGTGGGGTGGGAGGAACAACCATAGCTTTATCACTTTCAGGAATATTGAAAGGGATAACTTTGTTATGCACTTTGCATTAAATTTTTGATATGATTTTAAAAAGGAAGTCTTCACGAGGCTTGACAAGTTTCATAGGTTGAGGCTAAAATTAATCTTGGAAGTTTTCCATGGGAAGACAAAGGATTAAACCCACTATGATGCACTATGTGTATTTAATTTTTAAATGGGAAATTTATGCACTTGTGGATAACTTACGGAATGGAATTCATGGATTAAGGTGGGAAGATTAGGATGTTGGATTAGGATAGGAGGGTGTGGATAGTGGATGAGGATCATGCATTGGAGGATAATGAGATGGAGGATTTCGACTAGGGGTGAAGGTGATAGTGTTGTTACGTGAAGATGAAGGGTGAGATATGGATAGAGAGGAACATGGAGATATGAATGTTGGATGAGATAGATATGTGGGTGATATATAAGAGGGAGATGTGGATGACATATAAGATGAAGGTGTGGATGGGGAAGATAATGGATATCCCTTGTCAAAGCTAGTATAAGGATTGCTAGTGGATGTGGATGAAGGTGTGATAGGATAGCTCAGAGGAGTGATTGGATTTTGGATGATTTGGGAAAGAGCTTACTAGAAATGATAGCATGGAGGGAATCTATATCATACTCCTCTTGATCAACAAGACTTTTAGTGTCATTTTAAATGTAATTGGGATCTCCCTTGACTACTATTGTTGGTTATGAAGGAGGAGGATAAGGATTCATGATGTTGGATTGAATGGATATGGATTGAAAAGATGGTAATATATTATTAGAAGAAAAGAAGAGATGGTCGAAAGATAAATAGAATGGATTAGAAGATCATGGAAAAAGGGGTCTTAAGATTTGTTTCAATGTCAGAAGACCTTGGATGTGGATGGACTAAATCTCAAATTGGGATGTAGATTAAGCTTAGCTTGGGATTTGATTTAAGCTCATATTAGGATTGGATTGAAGCTCAGATTAGGATGATTGGAGGATGTGATGGGATGGATTCCTAAGTTCAAGGATATAACAAAAATGATGAGGACAATTGTTGGATGAATGAAGGATAGGTTTAGCTGACTCCTTGCTCAAAGGGAATGATGTTTGGATAGATTAATGAGGGTTGATGAGATGAAAGTGATCATTTCGAGATGGATATGTAGAGGAAAAATGATTGGACTACAGTTTCAGGTTGAGGAAGATATAGGCTAATCATGACACAAAGGATTGACTCTAGATTTTGTATGGGAAGCAAATCCGCCTCTATGTATAGTGCATTCACCTATCTATAGATATCACAAAATCGCCCTTGTAGGTTTTAGGATCGCCTATTGGTAAAGACATGATTGCTTATGTAGATTGAATGTACAAAGAAGTGTGCAGGATCGCCCAAGAAAGAAGAAATTTCACCTAACCAGGAAGATGTACGAATGAGAAGATACAAACTCAAACACAGGATCCCCCTATGGACAGCAGGTTCACCTATTCTAAGGGAGGTACGAACAGAGATGGTACTGACTCAAAGTGGGATCACCTTTGCAAACAACATGTTTTCTTGTTTGAGGAGGTGTATGGACACACAATTGGGGACGTGGAAACGAAATCGTCTGTGAGGATGACAGGATCGCCTATTTAGGGAACAGGCGAATACGGGGTTTCCTATCTAAGAGACCCACCAGCGAAATCACCCCTAACAAAAGCGATTTCGCCTATCGGATGACCAGACTAGACTTTGACATAGAATTTCCCTTCTGAGGGAAAGATCGATTGCCCATAAGGCAAGTTTTCTCTTGTGTGAAGCAAACTTGCCATTGAGGGCAGAGGAAGACTGTGGAAAAGGACACAAACAACAAACAACAAGTAATGGGTTGGGACTGACTTAGATTGACGACAAGCATTGGTATATCACAAGAAGACACACCAGACAACACAAGCCTAAAATTAGTAGTAAAGGTTTTCTAACTCAATGTAGGCCCACCACCTTAAGGGGACACCCAAGGTTAATACTCTATGATATCGGGGTGGTTTTCTGGATCACCCTGTCTCGCGAAGGTGGATAGCTAGAGATCCAATGGCATAGGGTCGTCAACAGATGCCACGAGCTCACTTTCTCTCTCTCCTCAGGAACTATCGTAGTTCACCATGAGGATTTCTACCTCAACCTAAGGGAGTACGTGGTGAGTAACTTTGGGGTACGATTCACATTCCCTGCACTACACCAAGTCGCGGCTGAACACAGGTCTCTATCTAGGTTATAGAGGCTCTCTAGGGAGTCCTCGATATACTAAGAGGGTGTGTGAGGCACAACTGTGAACACTAGACCATCACAAGCTTGGATTGGGAGCCCTAGTGAGGTACTAGAAACTCATACTAACCTTGCACATCTTATCTAGGTATCACCCTAGATTCAATGCTTTGCTAGACACGACGTGACTGGATTGGGGTACAGTTTTAGCTCTCCCCCCTTATATACCCCACCGATAACACGTGGTCAAGATAGTCCCTCAGGTGATGAAATCCCAGGAAGGTCTCACTAAAGGGCAGGAAGTACTAGACGTTTCTGATCCCCAGGCTTGCATGTAGCGCAAGGGGAGTGCATACGCATACTAGCACCACTAGGTGGACTCAACTGGACTGGAACGAGTTGCAATTTTTTATCACCCAGGTTCACTGTATGGTGCAAGGGGAGAGCATACATCAACAACACGCTCCCAAACACATTAAACAAGTGTAAATTGACCCTTTATTAAAATGAAATATGCCTAGATTAGTTTGGGAAATCAACTAACCAATGTCTTCAATCGCTCATCCTATAGAAAATAAGTTAGTAGTTTAATACTTCGGTCTTGGACAAGCAAGGACAAACTACACAAAAAGATGATTAGATGCAAAAATATTATGAAAAATAGATGATTGTTAGCCCAAGGGGGGTGGAACACCCAACCTAATGAGGGAGGTGCAAGGGGATAGTTTGATCCCCCGTGGAAGGGGTTCGGGGAGAAAGCCCCCGAAGAATTATTTTTTGAAAAGGAAAGTATAAAGTGCTATGAATTTTTTAAAAAAAATTGGGATTTTTTATACCTTCTGTGGATCATGCAAATTCGCCCCTGAGCGGGTGCATGAAGATGGGTAGCCAATTTGTGGCCACTTTTTGATTTTTTTTGAAAACTCATAACGCGCCGCGTTATGGCTTGGTGTGCCGAGCCTGAGGCTCGACCATAACAAGCCTATCACGCGAGCGCATTATAATGCACTCGTGTTATGACCTATTAAAACCAAAAAAAAAGGAAAACAAATTCATTTTTACTTGTGACTGTGTTTTGTTTGTTGCCCGCGGCCAAAACCCCATTATTTCGTGCTCACATTCTAGGAGGAGTTATTTTGCAAATTTCTTCATCAACGATCGTTGTTTCATCGCCAAGATGCCGCCACATCGACGAGGAGGTGTGAGAGGTAAGGATTGTTTGATTTTGTTTTGAATTTGTTAGTTTTAGGTTGTATTTGATATTTATTTTTTTGAATTTGTAGGATATGCAAATCAACCTACAAACCCTCAAAATCCTCAACAAGCAAAGCAGCAAAATCCTCAACAACAAAATCAACCACAACAATAACCTCCTCCACTAGTCCCTCAACACCCTCCTGACACTCAACAAAATTTAATGAGTGAAATTGAGAACAATAAAAAACAAATTGAGGATTTAATTAGGAGGTTGAGCGATCCAAACAGTTCAACCGTGGAAAGAATGACCCTGACAACTTCATTGAAAGAAATGTTAATCAATTAGCAAATAAATAACTAGATGGCAAGATAGGAGGTAGGCGGCTAGGGCTTATTACGCAGATAAATTATCATATAAAGATGTAAAGGATTTAAAAATTACAAAAGGTGATTTGTGCTCATTATTCACTAACCCACGCACAAATCAAAATCTTACCCTCAATGCGAAGAGGTTTCCTATTCATTGATGCCACCACCAACATCTATTAGGAACTTTTTTTATGATATGTGGTACATGGTTTTTGATTACCCACCATGCAACAATTGTGAAGTCCAGCAATATTTCCTTAGGAAACTATACTGTGAGTTCATATTGAACAAAATCCCAAATTATTTTGATATGAGGGACTTCCAAGGGAGAGGTGGGGGGTCGGCTCAGGATAGACCCGGTGCACAGTCGGATCCTATGCAGCAAGGAAAACGACCTCTCACTAGGCCACCTCATGAGCACGTCTTTATCCCTTTCGTCACGAAGGAGAGTGCCTACGTAGAGACATTGCAGGCGATCAACTCTTTGACCCAGAGTGTCATCCAACATGCCAGCCCTATTCTATAGTTCCATCCAGGGGAGTCTTCAAGTGGTGTTGTTCGAACCCATTTGTGTCAATCTTGTGGGGCGACTTGTTTATATGACCCCACCGACACTCAGGAGGCTGCTACCTAGGATCTGTCTGCAGCTATGGAGATGGAGAGGATAGCTGACATTTTGCATGAGGCATATGGAATTGATACTCAAGTAAAAGTTAGCATGTACATTGAATTTAATTTATTAAATTTCAATTTTGAAATGCAAGATTAACTAATTTAGTTTTTTTATGTTAATAAAATTGTAGGGTCACAATTTTGAGACTAGATACACTGGCCCTACACCTACTTATTTTTGCAGTACACCTATCGATGGGGTATATAACTAGTAAACAATTATAAATTTATTACATATTAATAGCATTTTTTTATAAATGGTATTTTAATATGTGATTTTGGATGTTGAATAGGCTAACATTGGAGGTTTCAAGGGAACACCTCCCAATGCTAGTGGATTTAATCAAACCTACATGCAGGTAATAGAATAAAGAGTTTAACTAATGAATTGTGCTTAATAGATTTGTGTATTTTATATTCATATCGTTGATTATGTTGCATTGCACATCATTCAAACTCAAAGCATTACTTTGCATTCCATAACTAATAACTAGATGTTGATGGATGACAAAATTTCAACAACAATATAGTTTTTTAGAAAGTCAACATAAGTAGTGATGTAATTATTTCACATAGCATAAGTAATAAGTCTAGGAGCAGCTTCCAATTGCATTTCCTTGTCATGGCATTCCATAAGACCACTTTTTACTACTCAACATCTTTTCAAACAATTCATTGCCTTATCTATGCTATGGATGCTTGGAAGGAATATATGAAAGAATAATAGTAAGCAATAGCATAGACAAGGCATTGAGTTTTTTGAAAAAAAATGCCTCAAAGAAATGTGGTTTACATCACCATGAAACCCAATTTCTTTGAGACACTTTTTCAAACAACTCGCCGCTTTTTCTATGCTACCACATTTTCCATACATATCTACCAAAGAATTTTATCAAACAGTTCATTTCCTATTTGCTATGGCTAAAAGCTTAAAAAAGGTGTTTTCCAAAAAACTATGGATGCTTGGAAAAAATCTATCAAAGCATAATAGTAAGCAATAGCATAGACAAGGAAATTAGTAGTTTGAAAAAATGCCTTGAAGAAATGTGGTCTCATGGTGATGGAATGCCATTCCATCACCATGAGACCACATTTCTTTGAGGCATTTCTTCAAACAACTCCCCACCTTTTCTATGATACCACATTTTCCATACATGTGTACCAAAGCATTTTATCAAACTACTCACTTCCTTTCTACTATGGCTAAAATCCTAAAATAGGTGCTTTCCAACAAACTATGGATCTTGGAAAAATTTCTATCAAAGCATAATAGTAAGCAAAAATACCATAGAGAAGGCAATGAACTGTCTTAAAAAATGCGTGAAAGAAATGCAGTCTTATTGTGATGGAATGCCATGATGTGCATTTGTTTGTAATGGCATTCCATCACCATGAGACCCTATTTCTTTGAGGCATTTTTTCAAACAGTTCACTGCCTTCTCTATGCCACCACAGTTATCATACATGTCTATGAAAGCATTTTATCAAACAGTTCCCCGGCTTGCTGCTATGGGTAAAAGCCTAAAAACACGTGCTTTTGAACAAGATATGGATAGGGAAAATAATAATCATTATAGTCAAAAATATATAGTTTAATAAGTACTCAATTTTTTTTCATTATCTCATACATTATAAGTCATGACGTGAATCACTATTATAGTTTTTATGATTGAATAATTTGTTTTATTTCAAATGTTACAAGAAAAAACACATCTGAATGTGACAAGGGAAATGTAGATTGGTGTTTCATTTTCTATAGAATCCTCAATGGCTCTGACAAGGGAGGTATCAGGAAAATTACTAGATTTCAATTTACATTTGTTGTTATAGATGTTAGTGAAAAATAAAACCATTATTGATTTGTAGTTTAATTTCTATTTGGATGGTTTATACAGGGCTTCAACACACCTCAGCATGGGTGTGTGAATATTTCCCTCATGGAGAGTGATCATCAGATGGCATTAAGTGATTATTTTGTTAAATATATAATTTTTTATAATGTAATTTCTATATATTAATATCTTTACTTCTTATTGTAACAGTTAAAACTTCACCAAGAACTAAACACTAGGAGAAACAACAAGAGCACTCCTCGAGCACAACATAAATGAGTGATAGACGTATCGCCATCCGATCGATAAGCAAAGGGAAAAAATATATTTTAACACCATGGAGAGCAATGAATTTTGATTCCAGAGCCCTTTGTTGTATGCCTACATGGTAGTTTTGTACATATTTTGTATTGGATATATTTGAAATTGTATGCCTGTATGGCATTCTTGTAAGCCTATATGGCTATTTTGTACCTATATTTTATACTTATATCGACATATATTGATGTATGCCTACATGGCTATTTGGTTAATACAAATATTTTTTATCGATGGTGTCCATATTTGCATTATACATTCATGGTTCAATAGATATGAGTTACATGTATTCAAGTGTATATTTTACAACTTACATGTATACTTTGTGACTTACGTGTGTTTCAATGTATACTTTGTGACTTACGTGTTTTCATGCGTATACCTTGTATTCGTGCATATACTTTGTATTAATTTGTGTAAACTATTTATTTGTGTGTATACTTCAAGGCTTATGTGTTTTTGAGTACTTGTGCTTCCCTTATTCACATGTACATGCTTGACTTATTCACATGTATACTTATTAATTGGTTATCTCTAGCATTGATCATTGTTGTCCTTCATGGTTTGTCTTGAATATTAATTGATTGATGCTAAACAACTTTATCTAAAAGCAAAAACCATGTTTTTAATTGATATTCCATGAAATGATTCATAAAAAGATTCCAATATATTTAATCCTTTGATTGGAACAACTCAATTAAGCAAATGATACATAATATTCACAACACTTGCAAAACATAATATTCATAGTAGATGAAGTAGTTAACTTCTTGACACATTATCATACAAACATTTATCTTGAATAGTCTTTAAAAAATTTCACAACATAATCATGGTGCAAAATGAATTGTTATGTTCTTGATTTGTCACCATATAAACACGTCAAAAAATTTATTTCAAATTTTTGCAATATTATTTCTTGTATAGGAAATGGAATTGGGAGAAAGCAAGTTATAATTTATAATACAAATAAGAAATGGACTCAACAATAGAAACGTTATTTATCACACCAAATAATAAATGTACGTGAGAGCATCACTTGTTTCTCTCAGACTCCAATTTTCAAGCATAGAAAATCATTTCAAATAAAAATGACAAAATGCTTCACAACCAAAGTTAATTGAGGAAAAATATTTTTTTTTGAAGTTCCACCATTGTATGCATTTACAATTGGTTATATATTGTTGTAAGGGAAAGGAGGATAATTGAAAAATGTATTGCGCTTGTTAGACTTAAGGATGATTGATGCAATGACAAGGAGGCCTTCAATCCACTTTCACCATACAAATAACTTCCAACCACTTTTCTTCCCCCAAATCACTATCTTGACTTGTTTGCAGTTTTTCACTTATTCTCTCTAGTAGGTCAGCAAACCTACCTTTCTTGACATAACTTTCAAATTTTCTAAACAATCTCTCCAACCCTCATTCTTTTCAAACACCCTTTAACACATACTTTCACATGGCTTAAAATCCCATGAGACTCTTTTGAAACAAAACCCTCAACCTAGTGCTTCAATGTTGTCCTAAACCCCCAAATAGGTCTATTTAACAAAGCAACACCCTCTCAATCACTCTTCCAATTGCAAAACACCATTGGGCAACATTTACCAATTTGCAAATCCACAAAATCCACAATTTTTAGGGCGTGATTGGCCCTCTAACCCCACTATCCTCTAGACCCTCACTTTTCTCAAATCTCACTACGGTTTATTGAAAACCCCATATACAAACCTCTTCCAACACTCTTCATTCTTCCTGCACAAACTTAATTGACCACCAAATTATGCTGCCCTCTGACTTTACCCACTTTTACTCCCTCAAACCTCTCTTTTTCATTCAAAACCCCTATTTTCCCAACTAGGGCATCATGCCATAACATACTTTTGACCTCCCTTGTCCTTACAGACCTTTTGAACACATCAAACTCCACAACCTCACCCTATTTCCAACCTATTCTAACTTATTCTCAAGAAGAAAAAAAAAATTCACCTCATCTGTCCTTACTTTTAAGGCCTAAATTCTATATTTTCAACAGGGGCAACGATAGTAATTTCTTCCAATACATTTACCAATGCTAGTTTTTAATTCCTACTTCCCATCGTACTTACATAATTGACTCAAATGACCCCACACTAACTCAAAACTAAAAAAAAAATTAAAAAATGGCCTATCATGGCCTTATTTAACATTATCATGACTAAAACCACTAAACTAGACCTTCTTCATCGAATGGAGGAACAAGGTGCTCTGCACCAATGATCAAACTTGGACTTCTCAATCATCGTGTGTATGTTTCTCTTTTCGATTATTTTGCATGTCATCATAAGGGATCAAGCCGATTGAACGTAGCTTGAAGCAATTTCACGTGTTTGGGTGCCAAAGAGAACCATGCCTAGCATAAACCTACCTATCAAGATGCGTTGGAGTAGTTTGTTTGGTCACATGAATTGCAAAATGAAAGTTGCACCACTTTGCAACTTTACACTACTTACATTTGACACTTTTTCCATCAAGTGAAAATTGGACACCACAGGAAAAAAAAACTTCAAGATAACAAAAATCGAGAGAGGTTATTATAGAGGGGCCCAACGCAATCTCGTAGGATCAAACAAAGAGTTTGTAAATGTCACAATTTATGAGTAATATCCCGTCAAAGTTTGCTTCCCTTTTGCACTTTGGACCCTTAAGGGATCGAACAATCTACAACGAGATTGCAGAGTTCGACGAAAGTTGCACCACTTTGCAACTTTCAACTACTTGCATTTGACAACTTTTTCCCCAAGTGAAAATTCACCACCACTTGAAAATGCCTCTAAGATAGAAAAAATCTAGAGAGGTTATTGTAGAGGGGCCCAACATGATCCTATAGGATTAGACAAAAAAGTTTATAAGTATCACGGTATCTAAGTAATAGTATACTGAAGTTTGCAGTCATTTTGCACTTTGGACTCTTAAGGGATCGATTCGGTTGAACGTAACTCAGAGCGATTATGCATGTTTAGGTGCGAAAAGGACCATGTCAAGCATAAACATACCTATTCAAACGTGTTGGAACAGTCTGTTTGGTCACATGAGTTGCAAAACAAAAGTTGCACCACTTTGCAACTTTGCACTATTTGCATTTGACACTTTTTCCATCAAGTGAAAATTCGCCAGCACAAGAAAACCACTTCGAGATAACAAAAACTGAAGAGATTATTGTAGAGGGGCCCAACGCGATCCCATAAGATCAGATGAGAAGTTTCTAAGCATCATGATATCCGAGTAACAATATGCTGAAGTTTGTAGTCATTTTGCACTTTGGACTCTTAAGGGATCGATCTAGTTGAACGTAGCTCAAAGTGATTCCACATGTTTGGGTGTGAAAAAGGACTATGTGTACCATAAACATACCTATTTAGATGTGTTGGAACAGTCTGTTTAGTCACATGAGTTGTAGAACAAAATTTGCACCACTTTGCAACTTTCAACTACTTGCATTTGACAACTTTTTCCCCAAGTGAAAATTTGCCACCACGAGAAAATGTCTCCGAGATAGCAAAAACCGAGAGAGTTTTTCGTAGAAGGGCCCAACGCGATCCCATAGGATTAGACAAAACTTTTTCTAAGTGTCACGGTATCCAAGTAACATGAAGAAGTTTGCAACCATTTTGCACTTTGGACTCTTAAGGGATCGATCTGGTTGAACATAGCTCAAAGCAATTCTGCATGTTTGGGTGTGAAAGAGGACCATGCCTAGAGTAAACATACCTATTCAAATGCATTGGATTAGTCCATTTGGTCACACGAGTTGTAGAACGAAAGTAGTACCACTTTGCAACTTTCAACTACTTGCATTTGACAATTTTTCCCCAAGTGAAAATTTACCACCACGGGAAAATGCCTTTGAGATAGCGAAAACCGAGAGAGGTTTTTGTAAAGGGGTCCAACATGATCCCATAGAATCAAATGAGAAATTTCTAAGCATCATGGTATCCAAATAACAACATGTTGAAGTTTGCAGCCATTTTGCACTTTAGACTCAAGGGATTGATCTGGTTGAGCGTTGTTTGGAGCAATTCTGTGTGTTTGGGTGCAAAAGATGACCATTCCTAGCGTAAAAATACCTATTTGGACATGTTGGAACAGTCTATTTGGTCACATGATTTGTAGAACGAAAGTTTCACCACTTTGCAACTTTCAACTACTTGCATTTGACAACTTTTTCCCCAAGTGAAAATTCGCCACCACAGGAAAATGCCTCTAAGATAGAAAAAACTGAGAGAGGTTTTTGTAGAGGGGACCAAAGAAATCCCATAGAATCATACAAGAAGTTTCTAAGCATCACGGTATATGAGTAACAACATGCTGAAGTTTGCAACCATTTGCACTTTGGACTCTTAAGGGATCGATTCGGTTGAACATAGGTCGAAGTGATTCCGCGTGTTTGGGTACAAAAGAGGACCATGTTTAGCATAAACATACTTATTTGGATGCGTTAAAACAATCTATTTAATCACACGCATTGCAAAACGAAAGTTGCACCACTTTGCAACTTTCAACTACTTGCATTTGATAGCTTTTTCCCCAAGTGAAAATTTGCCACCACGAAAAAATTCCTACGAGAGAGGTTATTGTAGAAGGGCCCAACACGATCCCATAGGATCAGACAAAAAGTTTCTAAGTGTCATGGTATCTAAGTAAGGGCATGTGGAAGTTTGCACCATTTTGCACTTTGGACTCTTAAAAGATCGATCTGGTTGAACGTAGCTCAGATCGATTCCTTATGTTTGGGTGTGAAAGATAACCATGCCTAACATAAACATACCTATTCGGATGCATTAGAACAATATGTTTGTTCACACGAGTTGCAGAACAAAAATTGCACCACTTTGCATTGCTTGCATTTGACACTTTTTCCATCAAGTAAAAATTGGACACCACGAGAAAACCACTATGAGATAACAAAAAATGAGAGAGGTTATTGTAGAGAGGCCCAACATGATCTCATAGGCTTGGATGAAGATTTCGTAAGTGCCATGGTTTCTGAGAAATACCCCGTCAAAGATTGTTGCCCTTTTGCACTTTGGACCCTTAAGGAATCAAGTCGGTTGAACGTAGCTTGGAGCAATTCTGCATGTTTGGGTGCAAAAGAGGACCATACCTAGCATAAATGTACCATGCCTAGCGTAAATGTACCATGTACTTAGAAGAAGAATAATAAAATTCATTGTTTCCTTGAAATTTTCTGTATTTTTACTAGAAATCTGATGTTTCCTTGAACTGTACGGTTTCGTACTGTACGGTTTCGTACAGGGTGATTGTGCTCTATTTTGGATGGAATTTAGTGGGAAGAAAACTTAACTCCATTTTATTTTTGGTTTGGTTGGATTTCAAGTGATTTTGTGCATTTTAGAATCCAATTACTGAGGGTTAATATGTATACCCTGTTTTAGGGGTTTTGAGTGCATTAAAATGTCATATTAAACTTTCCACCCACTATACGCTTCTGTAACTTGGTGGAAATACTTAGTTAGAGTTATAAAACATGTGTACAAGGGAGGTGAATAGAGAGTTTTTAGGTGATGCCCTAGATGTTAAATGGTGCATTTTTTAGTGGAAAATGGTGGTTTAGTGCTAGGGTTTAAAGAAATCTTTGGGGGTAGCAATATCTCTTGAACTTTTAAGCTTGTGTAGACCTTTTTGAAGTTTTTTTAGGATTTTTTTGGTTGTGGGAAGGTTTGGAGTATGGGTTTTCAATAAACCCTTGCCTAATTTGTAAAAAAAGATGGTTTTGGGATTTGTTATGCTAGAGGGCTTATCACGCCCTAAAAGTGGAGGAATTGGTGGATTGGTAGATTGGTTAATGTTGTACAATGGTTGTTTTCATGTGATAGTAAGAATAAAGGGGGGTTGCTTTGTTAATTTGGCCTAATTGGCCTTGTGGACATCGTAATTTGCTTGTTTTGTGATTCTTTTTCAATCTCTTTGCGTTTCCACGGACCCAATACATATTTAGAAACCCATTTTGATCTACTAATACATAACAAAAGCTTTGAAGAGGTTATTTTGGAAAGTTTCTAAGAACAATAAACTATCTGCTAGAAAGTGCCTCAAATTAGGTCAATTTTGTGAAGCACCTATCAAGAAATCAACTCCAAACCATAAAATAACATTGGGAAGCAGTGTATCAAGTCTCAAAACCTTCAAATCTTCCAATTTTATAGTTTAACAGTTTCAATATAACATCAAACAACAAAACCCTCATCAAATGCCCTTGTAGGCTCAAGAAAACTGAGGTTTATTAAAAACCCACTTACCAAACCTCATACAAACTTGTAAATGACTTAGACATGTTGGAATATGTCTGCATATAGTAATCAAACCACCATCAAGCCTCTACAACTGTCATTTCTCCAAACCCTAGTCTGTAGGCACCATTTCTTGTGTGAAAACTCAGAAATTTATCTGGAGCAGCAGCAAAAATTCACATTCTTGTCTTCCCCTCAATCTACACACATATTCAAATTGAAAAACACCTAATTGAAATCCATTCTACCGACCTATTTAACCGTACTTCGGTGGAGTGGCAATCTTATCACTTAATGGACTCTCAAAACCCTTATTAAGGGTTACAAATAAGTTATGATAAAATTGTTCTTATTTCCTCAAATCTGAGTTAAAAGACTTCAAAATACTTTCAAAAGTAAGCTAACTCCTTGCTTTGAAGAAAACTAATCAACAATCAAACTATAAGGTGTTGTACAATCCGCACAAGCTTGAAACAAAAAAGGAAAAGTGTTGCAAATACATAAAAGAGGGTCCTTTATTTACTAATTTCTTCAAGAATACAAGTTCTGCTCTTTTCCATGCCTTTACAATGCTTTATATAGCTATTCCAATCAGTTATGAATGTTTCCCCTACATCTTCCATCGACTAACTACCCTTTCTAACAAGAGGATTCTTCATCTTCTATAATTTTTCAATTGTGCAACTAATGCAAGTTTTGCATTTTTACACCAAATGACAACTTTTTCACTTCTCTAATCACCTAATGACCTGTTTGATACTTTGAATACATTACATATGACCTTCACATGACCTTTTTCACATTTTTTACATTTGAAAATTCAAATTTTGCAAATTTTCCTATTGAAGGCATTTAGAGAACAAGGTGCTCCTGCACCAAACATGAACTCCAAAATTTCAATATTTGAGTAAATCTCATTACAATGCCTTAGGTACTCCATTCTCATGGATCTTTTACAATGTCACACATACATTTGAGATTCTCTTATAATGTCTACATCATAGGTTCTCATTATGAGGTTAACTTCAAATGAGTAACTTGAGATTCCCTCGCTAAGCTTCACACACTCTTTTATATAATGGCTTCAAATTAGAATTGAAATTTGTCAAATCATCAAAATAAGGATGTTGCATTGCTTTTTTGGCTGAGATTCTCTTCGATGGCTCATAAATCAACATTTTATGCAACAAGAGACAAATCATTTTTTAGTAGTTTACTTACAAATATGCAAAGTAAAAGAAGAAAAAGAAAGAGCATCCAAAATGGAAATGAAATGAAAATAGATGGAAGGCACTTACAAATAGGCATGCTAGTCTCTCAACTTAGTCACTCCTGGTGATATATCTTCATTGGGAGTTCCAAGATACCTATTGCACACAACACCTCTCATGAATAAAATAACTTGAAATTTGGGATGCTCTTCTAATGTCTAAATCATAAGTGCTTATGATAAGATTAACTTCAAATGAATAAATTGAAATTCTCTCACCAAGCTTCACACACACTTTTATAATGGCTTAAAATCATAATTGAGATTTTTCAAGATCATCAAAATAAGGATGTTGCATTGCTTTTCTAGCTGAGATTCTCTTGGATGGCTCATAAATTTGCATTTTCTGCAAGGGGACACCAATCAATTTTTAGTAGGTTACATACAAATAGGCAAAGTAAAAGAAGATGATAGCATTGGCATCAAAAAAATTAATGTGCATACAAGTATAAATTAATAAGAACTGATGTGTATACTTACAAAGTAATCCAACGAACCATCCGGGTTTGCTCTACTCTTTATTATGTCAAGTATTGCCTCATGGTCAGACTCACGGACCTTCCATAAGGTCTTGTTCAAAGGTCTACCCCCATATTTGGTCAAATGAACATTGGATGCCACGAAAAGGTTTGAATAATGAAGAATCTTACAATGCGTGTCAAAGTCTTGAAACAAACAATGTTTAACACTCTTATGTGGGTACCTTCTAAGCCACATTCCAATAACAACAACTGAGCCTATAGGGTATTCGATGTTTTCTCCATCTATAATTGGAACCTCCAATTTATTTTTGGCCTCAACACAACAACACAAGTAATAGTATGTTCCCTCTTTGTTGTATTCATCTGCAATAACTGCATAAACATGCCCTGCATTGATATGTGCAACAAATCTCTTCAAATTAGTCAACATTACGAATACACTACAAAGTAAGATAATAATATGGAATTTTAAAAACTAAGCAAGCGGATATATTACCTAGTTGAACTAGATCTGATACGTGGTCAAAGTTTACTAATGATTCCATCTGTGTTAGTTCCAATGTCATCAGAGGGCGATACGTGTGAAGTGGGCTAAGATAACTTGTCAACCATTTGTCAACCCACTCCCCTGACTCACAATCATTCCAGGCTTGCATTGTACATGAAGAACAAAAGCATGCCATCTTTTGTGTATCGATACTCCATGAACTTGCATTTGAGCTAAGGAAAGAGTGTAGCTCACTCGAATCTATTAGTGTACAACAATCCTCATATGGTGCAATGTTAGTATCATCCATCAACCAAAAAAATCTACAAACTAAAGACGTACCTTCATTACCTAGACCCATCGAAGCATTACACTATTCGACGATTGATCTTGCATCTTTCAACTTTGCATTGTCTTTATACTTTAACTCCTCTTGTGCTAGTGCCCTTTTCATGCATGCTCCTGCACCATCATGCTCCCCCTTTCCATGTCCAGCCTCACAAAAAATCCACATATGTTGTACACCTATAATGACATGCATCTTGCTCAACTAGTAGAACATGCACGAGTTCTTGAACTATGATGCACAGTTATTCGACCATATTATATGCCAACCGTATGCTATGCCCCTCTGAGCCAAATCACTATAGAACATCTGGAAGAAAACTTGCACGAACTCTAGAGAATGTGTGCAATCATCACTAATATAAAAATGATACTCCCTCAATACCTTCCTTTGGTCCTTTGTATTATTAGATGCATGAATGAATGCTATGTGCACAAATATCGAAACCTATGTGGAGTTGTAATACTATGACTGCACCTCACACTATGGCTGTAGAGTGTAGTTCTCTACAAACTCAACCACTGATATTATGCTACCAACTAGAAAGGTGTCCTTGCATAGCTTGAATTGTGTATCGAACCATCGGGCTCTATGGGTATGCCTTGCATACTCATACACTATATTGTCATGAAACATGAACATAAACCGATACACTGGAATCTTCTGAATAACCAAATCACACCTTTTTGCTTGAGACCCATCTTTTGTAGTGTATGCCACTGTTTTATACTTCCCGAACTCTACTAGTTTTTGTCCCACCTCATATGTATTTTTCATATGTTGACATACTAGCATACGCTGCAAGTCACCGCAATGCTCGCATGAACCATCCAAGCATGTTGGCCTGTAGAATATTTCACCATCCTCTATTTCACATAAAAAAAATTATAAGAACTGTCTTGAAGATTTTGGTGGGGCTTCTATGCCACAATCTTGCAAAACATCGTTAGTATGCAAATCTAAACATATAGAACGATAAACATCATAATGGTTAGATAATTCAATATGTAGTCTACAACAAAAAGTAGTGCATGTGTGATTTATCTTGACATAAAAAGGTTTAAGCATTTCAAAAAATATTTGACAAATACTAATTTGAGGATAATCCTTTTGAAATTTATGAAAAAATTGGGTTTGAGTCGTATCCAAAAAATGCTTTGGATGTGGCTCACGATTCCGACTACCAATTCTCCTTCTTACCACATCCCTTTGATTCAAAGATGGCTTTGTGTTATTCTTCCAATACTCTTCAATTAGTGTTCTCAATGCTTCAACAAATTTTTTATCTTTTTGTGGCAATCTCCCTGAGAATGCCCATAATTCATTTGAATCAGTGCCCTCAATTATTTGTCGCCTTTGAACAGATTTTGATAAAGTTTTTCTACTAATTCTCATTTGTTCACTCGTCTTTCTAATGAGACGAGCTCTCTTTGTTTGACTTCTTACCAAAGTTGATGTAATGACACGTCGGGCGACATTAATATCCTTTGAGCATGAGGTCTTACCCACACTCTCATATGCATCCATTAGATTTTTCACAATAGTGTTTTCACTCGATGCATTTGATGTTCTCAACCTAAGAGTCTTCATGATGTTTCTATACTTTATACCCCACATCATTTCAAAAAATAGTTGACATCTTGTGGTCTCATTTAGCCTTTCAAAGAATGATTTCCGAATCTTATCAGCATATCTTCTACACGTGTGTGTTGGAATCTTACATTCCATGTGCTGCAAAATATCCTCATCAATATTAATCAAATATTTTGGCTTTCTACACAAAATTCTAGGTGGTGTTCTCTTAGGTACATACATCTCAACATTAGGAATTTCATCAATATTTAATTGGGTTGGGCTAGATTGCATACCTTCGATCGAGGGTGGAGTAGAAGACATACCTTGAGCTTCATGTGGGGATGATGGCATACCTTCTTCGTCAAATCTGAGTGATGATGTACTCTCGACTTGAGATGCGTTGGATGGTGTCCAACCATATTCACTTGCGATAGATGGTGTCCCTCCATATTCACTTGTGGTAGCTAATGTTCCTCCATATTCACTTGTGCTTAATGGTGTCCCTTCCAATTCACTTGTTGTAGAGGGTGTGCCTCCAACTACGGTATCTGAATCTGTCTCACCACGATGCTTTCTCATTCGTGCCCTTTGTGCTGCCAAATCTGGTTCTCTTTTTGATGGTTGAGGTTCCTCTTCAATTGGCTTGTTTTCGTCAATAGTACCCAATTTCTTCTTTTCACAATATGCCACCACCCATTCTCTCTCCTTTGCTTTGAAGGTTTCATACTCTTTGTCTGTTAGTTTATTCCTTCTTCATTTCTTTGGAATGGTGGATAATTTTACCTGTAGCATGGTAATGAGATGAATATTAGTTTCTAAAATATTTATCCATTCAAAAAAATAAAATATGTCATTCAAGGCTTCATAAAAAAATACTTACAACCATCCTATACAACAATATTTCTAGCATAGACAAAGGTGGTGCAGGGGCATGCCATGATTACAAGATAGGCTCAAAATGGAAGCATGGACAAGGCATGTGAATTCAAATTCCTTAGCAAGCTAGTGGAGCATTGGCAAGCTAGCTCACTCACTAGCCTACCAATGAGATAGGGTTGAGAAGGTACATCACCAAAGACCCCATTTTTATGAGGTATACATTGTGGTTAGGTGTCCACATGGTCCTAAAGGTAGAGGAAGTAAGGTTTGAAATTGGGTGATGCCCTAGGGTAGAATTACATTGTTTTCCTTGTGTAAATGGGGTGTTAAAGAAGGGTTTTGATGAGATGTTGAAGGAACCTTCCATGTAATGGTTGTTTGAGTTTGTGTAGGGTATTTTTGAAGTGTTGTTGGTATTGGTGAGGTCTGGTAAGCCCGGTTATCAAGACTTTCAATAAACCCTAGGTTATTTACATGAAAGTTGAGGGTTTGGTGGTATAGCATTTTAGAGGTCAAGAATTTGAGAAATAATGGTGGAATTTGTTGTTTTGTAACACAGTTAGTGCATGTTAGTTGATATTTGGTGAAAAAAAAGTGTTTTGGAGGTACCTCCTTTGTAAAAGAGGGCTATTTGGTGGCCTAAAAGGCAGGGCAGCCAATTGGTTTTCAATATTGTTGCAAAGAAACCTCTTGAAACCTTTTGGTATGTTGTGTTAGGAGTTGAAGTGTGTCTCAGATGATGTTTTTTAGGTCTTTGTACGACCTTCTCTAAAAGATATTGAGAAAAAATAGTTTTGGAGGGCTACAAGCCTTTAGGTGTGTGTTTGGGATAAGTTGAGTGTATAGTGTTTAAGGGGTTGGTTTCTTTTTTCAATATGATCATTTTGAGTTGATTGGGGTCTTCACCACCTAGGTACTAGCTTTCCAATGCAGTAGGGTTAAGAAGGTAGGGGCAACGTATGCCTCATAGAAATGAGGTCTCACTAGCTTGCCAATGCTCCACTAGCTTTCCAATGTGGTAGGGTTGACAAGGTAGGGGTAGCGTCATCATCACCGTGAGACCCCATTTCTATGAGGCATACGTTGCCCCTACCTTCTCAACCCTACCACAGTGGCGCAGGTACATCACCGTGAGACCCCATTTCTATGAGGCATGCGCTACCCCTACCTTCTCAACCCTACCATAGTGGCAAGCTAGTGAGTGAGCTTACTATCTTGCCAAGCTCACTAGCTTGTTAATGCTACCACATTTTGCATACATTTATATGAAAACATTATTGTCAAACAATTTGGTGTAGGGGCACCATTTAAAGATCTTTTTCAATTCAAGGTTTTAAGGTCTAGGCTTTATGCTATTGGGAGTTTGCATAAAATAAGGTCTTGAAGACCATTTATTAATTTAATTAACCATATTTGGTGATAATTGGGTGTTTGGGTGATGTAGACTTAAAAATGTGAAAAATGTTGAAAAGTCGCAATTTGTGCAAAATGCAAATTTTGAAAAATGATAAAAGGGTAGTTTTAGAAGACCAATGGTCATATTGATTTGAAAGGCCATTTGAGGAAGTTAGAACAGTTTTTTTTTTGAGGAAAACATCTTAAATACCATGCATAACTCGATGAAAAGGTTGTTGAAGCATTTTTGAATACTCTGTTTTTCTTCATTTTCTGAGATTTCTAAAGTTTATAGTGATTGTGCAGCCTATACTTCGCCAATTAGATTCAAATTTTTTGTGGATTGCTTATTAGGTTGTTTCTTTCTTACTCTTGAATCCATTTTGAAGGGTTTCCATTGATTTTTGTGAATTTTATTGCTAAATTTCTGAGGCTGGCCTGAACATAGTTTTAAGGTTTGAAAGTCATTTAAAATGGTGTATTGAACCATTCCTCTCACTGTGGCCACTGTAACTCAAGGAATGGATCTACAAAATCACTAAAAATGTGTGGGAATGTTGAGTAAGTACAGGGGAGGTCAAGAGTTGAGTTGGGCATGAAGCCCTATAGTGAAATTTGGTGTTTTCCATGTGAATTTGAGAAGTTTTGACATACTAAAGTGAGTATTGTGTTAGGGAAGTGTTGTTTCTTATTGAATTGAGTTTTTGCAAGCGATTTTAGACCTGTTTGAGGTGGTGGCATGTTTTGATAAGGTTGGGAAGTGTGTTTTCCAATAAGCCCTAGGTTATTTGGCTTAAAAAGAGGGTTTTTGGTTTTGGCATCTTGGTGGATGAATTTCTGAGAACTAATTGTGAATTATTTGGTTTGAATACATATAAATTTCTTCCCACATGTGTTTGGAGGTTTTGGTCAAGTTTCAAGATAAATTTCTTTGTTAAATTGGCCTAATTTAAGGCCTAGTTGGCATAGAAAGCCTGATTTGAGAAAGTTGTTACAAAGTAACCAATAGTGGTTTGTTGGAATGTGATTGTGTACCCTGAAGGGTCCTTTAAATGGTTCAAGTCTTGATCTAAAAGAATCTTATCGAGAAGAAATACCCAATTGAATGAGTTGGAAATGCTACAAGGAAGAGTGTTGATTTGGTGAAAAGTGAAGAGTTTTGAGAATTGTGACTTGTGAATTGTTGTTGTTGGTTGATTTTTTGTGTTGAGTTGTGTTGCAAGACCTCCCCTAGTTGCATCACAATTCAAATTCTTTTTCCATGCTTCCATTTTGATCCATGATTTCAAGATAGACTACACCTTTCCCCATGTTGCTAACTTAGCCTTGAATAAAGAGTCTTGTAACAGTGGAGAGAAGGATTGGAATCCCTTGTAGGTAGACTAATCAAGAAAAAATTTAAAATATATCACAACTAAAATTGATGAGGTAAATTTAGAAATAGAGATGAAAACCAAAATAGTTTCTAAGATCTATCAATGTGGGAGGTGTATATTCCAATTTTTTAGAGACATGTATAGAAAATTTGGTAGCATAGACAAAGCAATCAACTGCTTGGTATAACTGTTTGAAAAAATACCTCAATGAAAGCTTCAGAGAATGGTATGCACATCCATAATAAAGGATTGAGAAATGATGTTTTATTTTACTTCCTTAAAACATATGTCATATATATGTGTATACAAAATGTGGAAGCATACACAAGGTAAGTCAATTGTTAAATAACAAAATGCCTCAAAGAGATGTGGTTTAAAAATTTAATTGGCAAGTGTATAGAATTGTGTAATTTAAAATGTTCATTGACAACCTAAGGGTATAATGACAAATAAACAATGATCAACATGGAATATGCAAAATAACAAAAATGAAAGCAAACCATAATAGAATGAAAGAAAATGTGTAAAGACTTCACATACCTAAAAAACCAGAGTTTCAAATGGAGGAGTTCAACCCAATTATGTAGCCTTAGCTTATTCTTTCTTCAAACTCCTCAACAATTTGACTTTTTCAAAAGTTTGTTCCCATCCAAACTTCAATTGTTTATCAGTTTTCACTGGAATTCAAACTTGAATTGATATTATATGCCTTTCAACGTGAAAACTCTGCCATTTCATGCAAAGGTGGTGGAAAGATCATGAAAAAGGTGGTGGAATGTGAAAAACATGCATGCACACTTCACAACATCATCAAAAAGCTACTTTTTGTCGGAGCACGCGCAGAACCAAGAGAACATGCAGAATGTGGGCCTTGAGATCACGGGTATATTGAGTTTTTTACCATTTTTAGAGCAAGACAAAACACACTCGCGTTATAATGCAAGCGCGTTATTTCTTGCTAAAAAAAACCATATCTCTACTTCTTCAAAACACGCTTGCATTATGAGAAAGTTTGTTTTTTAATAGATTTATTTTCTCTTTCTTTGTCTATACCCTATATACCCTAATTCTCTCTCTTCCCTCTACCCTTATACCCTAATTCTATCTCTCTCCCCTCTACCCTCTACCCTTCACCCTGCTCACGACCATATC